>VDFB02086031.1:0-94995 GCA_007258455.2 Sequoia sempervirens
AAATCCAAACCCAACAATATTATATTCGCATATAATAATATATATATATATATAAACACACAACATAAAAACAAGGGTAAGGCAAGTGGACGGGTTCATATGGGGACTACGCAGCAGTCTGCCGACACCATTGGGGATGGGGAAGGGTACAACACTGCCGTCCCTCCCTCCTCCCATAATAATCAATATTAAACAAAACTTTATTTTCATTTAACAGATGCATGGTTTTTTTTTAATTTAACAAGAATTCGGCCCAAAAACATAAAATAAAATAAAATACAGGCGGCTGGTACAGTACGATTCAAAATAATTAAAATATTTAAACGAATATATATATTCACAGTACATGACTGAGCAACAGTATTTCAAATAATAAATAAAATGTTTGCATGACTGTGCAACAGTATATTCATAAAATAAATACATGGCTATTGCAATATATTCACAAAATAAAGAAATATATATATATATATATATATTCGCAATACAAATTTTTAATCCAAAGGGGGATTTATTTTCCCTAATTGCAATTATAAGGAAGAACCAGAACATGCTTCTAGAATTTAAATAGTAGATTCTTATTTTCATATCAATATAGATAAATTGGACATTCCAGAAGATGTAGATTTTGTTTGACAAACTGAAACAACCAATAACTTTTTAGAAAACTAGTTTGATCTCTTTCAATAAATTTCTATTCAAACAAAAGTTTTCTTTCCTCACACAAGCCATATTTAATTAATTTTATTTTTCTCTGAAATAGAAGGCTGAAGGAGAAAACAAGTGGAACCTGGAGTCCTGTGCTTATTTGAGAATCTGATGATGTATGTTTGATCCCGATGGCCTCTATGCAGAGCTTCTCGTTCTGGCTTCAAAATATCCTCTCCAGAATACCGTGCTTGAATTCGAATCCAATATTTATTCAGAAGACTCTCTCCAAAATATTTCAAGCAAAAGAATGGAAATATCTTTTCCGAAAAAACTTCAGAACATTCAACAGTACAGAACAATTATTTTATGCAATGTAATACTTGTTGTGTGCAAGCCCCAAAGAACAATCAACAAGAATGCAAATGTTTTTTTTTTTTTTAAAAACAAAACAATAATAATCAACATACCCAATATTAAATGATCATATACATACTCATATGCTTCATTCCATTTTAAGCTACAAATAACATAATCAACTATGTTCTTTAGGGCACCGAGGTCACATCAAAAGGACATTACTAAACATCAACTCATAAGATATCAAAGGAACTATAAATGACAACATTAGATATATATATATACATAGATTCCATCACAAAATAAAACCATGAGCAATTACATAGCCAAATAAAGTTACAATGTTGATAACCACATTACAACATCTTTCAAATCTTACATCATATCAATATAGTTACATCATAATTCCCAATCATGTGGGATGAATACAATATACAAGATTATCAAAATACAAAGAGATCAACTAGAGAAAATCTTCAACTGAAAGAGACTGAAGCCAACTAACGCTGATGGGGAACCCAACAGTGTGCGGAGCACGTTCCACCCGACCACCCTCGTGCTAAGAGGTGACAGAGAAGTAACTCCGACCAAGAATATCAACTGACCAAGACTGACGTACAAGTATACAAAAAGTGCCAACATAGAACCATAACACAATACTCCAAATTACAATGGAACAAATAATAGCATCGAACAATAATACCATAAGAACTGTACAAGATGAGATCATAAAGTACACTAAAAATATATCAAGACATTAAATCATAAATCAATTTAAATCTATTTAATCAACAATCCAATCCAACTCCCATAACCCCCTTCCAGAGGTACACAATAAAATAAAACACTTGGGCAACTAGGGGAGAGTGTCATCGCAGAGTCCTACATGGGTTATCCTGTGCTCTTCCTCCCAACTAGAGGCGCCGGCCCCCATCTATGGCTATCCTATGCCCTTCCTCCCAACTGGAGGCGCCGGCCCATAGGGTGACTCATGCGGAGCCGTAGACCTCTCGTGAAGATGAGGTCACGACCTTGCCAACCACGGCCTTCTTAGCCTTCCATTAGTCTGTAAAAGCAATAATGAAGATGAGGCATTCATTTTTAAATCTTATAATGATATTACTACCCAACCCTCCTAAGTTAATTATTAGGTTTTCACTTGTTTACTAACTCACTCGTGGGTTATCCTGAGCCCTTCCCCTTAAACGGGGCGCCGACCCCCACGAGGAGCCACTCTCCCTAGAGACCCATCCAAAAATCAAAAGAACCAGGGGTTGTACCATTCCAATCATGAACATCAAAATACAACAATAAAACAATACACGAGGCATAACCCATCTCGCAAATTAAATATCATAACATAATCTCATAATTCGGTACACCCCATTTATAAAACATAACTCAGCAGAAATCAAGATGAAAAGGTATAGATTCAACAAAATCATCATCCTCTGGAAGACTAGGGTATTAACACAAAAAGGGTTCCCACATCAATGAACTAACCATGTCCCGAACCCAATAATTCTACAAGATGAAATTTCATAAAAATAAAAATAAGAAGAACTTATTTACTTTCATAATAAATTCTATTTCCAAAAATATTCCCACTAAAACAAGAATTAAATAAACAATGTTGTCATATATTCATAATTGATTTTTCTATTAACTTATCCTCTTAAATTGGTAATTTAATAAATAAAAAATAATGATAAACAAAAGATTTCTTTCTATTATTATTATTATTTCCATTATACCAGATTCTGTTTTATTTTAAACAGAAAAAGAAACAGAATATTTTTTTTACCAAAATAAATAATACATCATTAGTTAAATCAGAGGAATCAGAATAAATAAATTAATAAATATATATATATAAATATAATATATATATATATAAATATAATATATATATATATATTATATATATACATATATATACATATATATACATATATATGTATATTTATAAAAATAAAATCTGCACATTAATTAAAATATAAATTCGCGTTTTCAAAATCAAACAACATATATAATTTGAATGGAAAGTTTAAAGCATAAAGAAAACACAGGGATAAATGCCGACGTGGGCATTATCGTGTAGTACCCTTACGTTTATGCTTATGCTTTCTGTTGATACTTTCTCATACTGTTAGATTTATGATGTTTTGTTAGATATTTTGATCGCTGGTTTTGAGCGATGGTGGATTATTCTTTGACATGATGATACTTTGTTTGATGATTATTGTTTTCAGACATGATATGATTTAGTGTAGATGTTTACTTTCAGTTGTTTATGGATATGCACATGCTTATGATGGACTAACAACATTTATTAGTCAGTTTTCTGTGAGTGTATTGGTGTGTGGAAGCGAGAGTCGCATCACTTGCTTGCGAGTCCCCTATGATGCTCTGTGATTTTCTCTGCACGGTGTGTTTGTTTTAATGCTTTATATATATATATACATGTATGTACATTGGTTGCTCGGTTGCAGGATTTGTAGGTACATGACACCGACTCCACCTGTGTAATCAGGTCTGAGTGTGTCAAGACTCAACGGAATTGTTGAATGGGAGATAGTAGTTAGGTTTATCCTAGTCCAATCTCTAACCTTGGTCATAGTACTTAGTCAGTTTTCAGTTTTGAGTCTTAGGTTGTAATGTGTTCTGTTGGTTAAATTGTTTTTGAAAAGGAAAATGTTGGTTATTTTTAATGATAATTATTGTGCTTTATTTATTGTTATAAAATTAATATTTAAATATAATTGAAATTTATTTTCTTAATTATTTAATACATTAGTTAGTTTAATTAGTTAAATAGTTGGTCTTAAAAGTTAACTATTTAATTAAATAAATTAATTAATTAGATTAAATTATTAGATTATAAATTATATTGTATTTAAATAAATATGAGGAAAGGTAGAAATTAAAGAAATAAAAATATTATGCATGTAAAATTAAATTGTGTTTGGAATTTTTTTTTTTAGTATTTAAATTAAATAAATAAGTTAATTGCATGTGATTTGAAAATTTGAGTTTTAAAATTAAAATTAAAATTTATTAATTAAAATTACATGCAAAATTTAAATGGCAAAACTGCCGAGAGGTGGAGAAGATATTTTCTCAACAACCTCTCGACATGTGTGTGAGTGCCATAATTTCATTTGGGGTTGTTGAAATTTTTTACAGAGGATATTGAGGATCTCGGAAATTGCACGGGGTTATTCTATTGCCTCGAGGAAAATTTTTCTGGGAACTGGCAAAATTATTTCTCTGTGTGTAGAAACCCAAAATTTCTTAAGAATTGGTATTTTTCTCTCTGTTGGGGTTGTGATTCTTTGAGGAAGATTTTCTTGGTGGTTGAACAAGCTTTCTTGGAATTGGGAAAATCATTTTGGGAGAAGATCTAGCACGTTACAGGCAAAATATACTCCTACAGGCAGTTACAAGTATTCTACTTGTTGGTTAAATTTATTTTCTTTAGAAAGTTAAAAAAATTATAGGATGCAATTCCTGTAATTTTCTCAGAAGTTTTGGAAATTTTACTAAATTGTTGAAAAGATCTTAAAAAAAAAAAAAAAAAAAGAATTACTGTGTTATTTTTCTTTTAAATCTTGGAAAAGAATAGGGATTTGATGTTCTCTGTTGAATTTAAAATTAGTGAAGGGAAAATTTTTGTTTTTCTTTAAAGAAACAGATATGTGGTTTAATTTCCCAATTTTACTATTAGAAAATTCTGAGAAAAACATTTGTTTAAATACAGTAAATTTTCCAATCTTTCTGTAGAAAATTCTATGGAAAACTTTGTTGGATTTGTAGAAAAACTTTCTGTGAAAACCCAAATTAATTTTTAAGTATTTATATATTCAAATTGTTTATGTTAAAATTTATATTTTTTAACCTGGTAATTATTTTTGAAATCGCCGTACGGAATAAATCCCGTCGGCGTATTCCAAAAGAAATTTCCGTGTGAAATTTTTATAAAAAAAAAATGCTTAAGATGGGGGAGGGCCGAAACCCTCCCCACCAGTGTTGGTGCTGGGCGCAGCTGGTAAGGCTGCGCACAGCAGCCATAAGGTCTGCTGGGCACAGCCCTGACCACAGCCGCGCCCACATCACTATGGAAACAGCGCTCGGCTGTGAGCCGAAAACCCCCTAACTTTTATAAATATAAAAAAATAGTGTTATGAATTAAAAGCGAAATTTTCATTGATATTAAAACTTTTTTCAAATTTATATAAATGTATAAATTGCGAATCTGTATTATGGTTATTTAATTTGATATATATATATATATATTAAAATAAAATAAAATATATATTAATTATTTGTTAATTAAATTAAAAATTATATTACTTGATTAAATAATAAGTTTAAAAGAATTTTATTAATAAATATCTAGATTTTGATATTATGGATAAATTAGATATTTGTTATAGAATAACTTGTTATTTGAAGTTATATAGTTTTCATTAAGACGTGATTGGAAAATTGGGCAAACTGTAGAACTGATTTCTGTATTGTATGGAAAATGGATTTAATTGACATGGTTATTTTCTTGAGTTTAATTGTAAATATAATGTTATCAAATTGCTATATATATGGATTTAGCGTATCCAAATGGTAGAAGAATATATCCATTTGTTTAAAATCGTTTTATATCTTTTGTGAGTGGGCAAGTCGGGGAAAGTTTTAAACTGTTTAAGTCTTCCAGAATAAATTGGGAAAAAGGGGGTTTCATTGTTTTCGAAGTATTTCTTATAGGCTTCGGTTTGTGCAAGAGCTAAACATGGTTTTTGATACTGTTAAGATTTATTTGTCAATGTGAGATGCAAAACTGTGCATTTGGTAAACCCTAGTCATGAAAACCTAAAAACCTTGTTATGTATAGGGGAGTGGTTGTTTGTAAGGGCCGACACACAAAGTGGTGTCAGGGTAACTTACAAATAGTTAATTAAGTTAGTGATAATTAAATGACACATTAGATAGAGATTAAAATTTGTAACAAGTTATGCATGCCTCGCTTATGACTCATAAGCTACTAGAGTTATGAGTATAAGTTGAGAAGGCCTGGAATGGCAAATCGTTGTCTCGTTTCCTTAAGGGACATTCGATTCCGCAACTGCATGCAATAAGGGCCAGGTTTTGTAAGAGGTTACCAGGGTAACCCAATGATTGGGGGCCGGGACCTAGGAAGAAACACCAGGGTAACCATTGCATCGTTGTGATGACACTCCACATAGATTAACAGTTAAACCTTGAGTTTGTGTTTCTATCAATTGTCAAAATCTGGAAGCAATGTAACCAATAGTTTGTATGTACTTGTGTCTAGGGTTAGTAGATTTGGTCTAGGTAGCCTTATTACTATCTCCTAGCATGGGGGTGGACCTACGGGTACCACATGGTTGGGTGGAACGTGCACCTTATTCCGTTGGGTCCCCAGTTTGTTTGTTGCAATGAGCGCTTCATGGATGGAGAGCTTGCACATGGACTTCTTCTATACTTTTATCATTGTACTTTGTAAACATGTATTTGTAAACATCCCTCATTTGTATAAGAGGTGATCAATGTAATTGTAAAGTATTTGTATTTGAACTATCTCATCAGATGGATGAGCAATGTAATATCTTATCAATGCAATGTATGGAAAAATGTTTGTACTTTATTATGTTATGATGAATGGAAATTTAAATTATTATGCAATGTTTATTTTATGTTATGAATTATTAAGTGCAATGCGAAGTACTTAAGTCGCTTATGGAAAACTTAAAGTAGTGTAACGTCGTTTAACCTAAGAATGTATGCAACTAATTAACATAATATTAAATACAAAAAATAAAATTAGTTACACTTTTATATCACTTTTGCAACATTCTTAGGTTATTTAGACGAGGCATTACAATATGGACTGCCATGGACAGTCTGCAGACTGTCACACTGTACCATTGGCGGTGTGGTGGGTACGGCCACGGCCGAACCACCACACAGCCCCAATATAATATATAAAACCCGAAATTCAATCCTATGCACAGTGCGACGGAAAAATAATTACAATTCAATGAATTTAATTTTCATTCACTATTTACACATGAATAAATATATATATATATATATACATTTATTGGAATCTAGGCATTTCGAAATTAGGAAACAAAATAAACACTGTACTCTGTACAAAGGAAATATTTTATAACAAGAATATCACAATCCCAGAATTTCATTGAAAGGAATTTTGCTCCTTAAACATGTATATATATATATATATATTTAAAACAAAACGAATTAACAAAAATACTGTTCATTTCCAGATTTCAACAAAATCCGTTTTCAATAAACAACAGCCCAGAAACTCTCAGAAATTCCATTTAACAAAAACAATTCCCAATTCCCAGCTAAATTTTCTTTGATTAAACCATAACCCCAATAGATTTTCTTCCCCCACTTATTTGATTTCCAACCCTAGATGAGAATTTCACACACAGAGAACAATTCCTATTTTAACAGAGAATAAATAATAAAAATAAGAGAACCCGGCGTCCTACGCTTGCAGAAAACTGTAGAAGCTTTGTCCCTCTTGCTGAACTAATTCCTTGCTGCCGATCTTCCAGCAACAGATCCAAATCTTTCTTCCTCTTCACCAATATCTCCAGAAAACAGAAAAAGAAACCAAGGACAGAAAATGATTGAAAGTAAAATTTCTCCAGCATTCGAACAATCCTCTCAAACAAAGAAAACCCCTTATTAAAATCCATGCCCAGGAATCCTTTCAATTTCCTCTTCTCGTGAATACCAGAGGTCACATTTCAAGAAATAAATCAAAATAATATTTAATCCTTAATTCCTTTTGTTGCCTTTTCATGTATTTATATTTCATTTTCTTTTATCATGCATTTTGATTAAAACTAAATAAATTTAACTCCACAAAAAAAAAAAAACTTTTATTTAATCATCATTTCCACAATACTTTATTAGATAACTAAAATCAACCATTGTAGGATACAAAATAAATGTAATATTTTTATTACTACTAATATTTATCCATTGCTTTAATTTATTTATTATTCTATGGTTTTATTTTATTAATTGCTTAATTATTTAAAACACAACATAAAACCATTCACCACATTAGACAAATCATAAAATCACAATAACCTACAAAGACCAATGCAACAACACAATGATTATGACCAAGACGCACAAACCAAGAAGGTACAAGACTGTTGACACCTTGGTGCGGAGTTACTTTCATGTCACCTTTATTCAACTTCCTGCCGTTGGGTTGGTTCAATGCTCTCCTAGACCTATCGAAATAGGTGGAATCGAGTCTTATTCCTGCAAAGACTGCATCCAACAAGGTGATATGCAATATACATACATACATAAAATCAATTACAAAGCATTGTGAGAAGGATTTGCAGTGTAGCAGGGCGCTCGCGAACGAGTGATGCTACCTGTCCCCTCACCAATTCATATCATCATCTAAAGCATTATAAGTTTACATTAATTTGCATCAATATCATTAATTACTATTTCCTAGTCTACTGAATTCCAAATAATTTAATCAAATGATCATAATAAAATATCATCATAATATCCATGGCATCATAAGAGTATATAATCAGTAACAGTCTAATCTACCATAACATGATATCAACAATACCATCAAAATCACAATGTGCCAACCAAAACCACAGAGAATGTCAAAAATCAAGCAGTAACATGAGGGGTATTACATGCAACTTCTGTCTCAATATTCCTCTATGTGAAAAACCCTCTCTAATTTCAATTAAATAATAGATATTACCATTTTTTCCAAAAGCTCTAAAAAATCCAAAAATAAAAGAAATTATTTCTTTAAAAACAAGCTTTTCAGTCAACTCTCAAATCTCATTCATTCTTTCATCTTTTTCTGTTCTTTTATTTCTTTATTTTTCCTTTTATCAATCTTTTTTTTTGTTTTAAATTTGCTTTTGCAAGCTTTACTTGCTATGCACATAATTTAATTTATTTAATCTATTTATTTTATAATTATCTTCAACAAGATAATTTAATTAAATTAACAAAACTCAATTGAATATTTTAATTAGCATTTAATACAATACATGATATTTAAACTAAAACTTTTAAATATTTAAATAATTTATTTTAATAATTATCCTCGACAAGATAATTAATTAAAATAATAAACATAATTTAATATTTAATTAACATTTAATAAAACACATGACTTTTTAAAATAAATAAAACATTTAAATATTTTCATACAAGTTAATCTAACATTATAATAAACAATTATTACCATCACTTAATTAAATAAATCACAACTTATAAAATACCAACATCAATAAAATATGACAAGACACAAACATGAACCACAAAGAATGACAACTACAAGAACGTACAATACCATTCAATCCAATGGTTTGACAACATGGGACGGGGTGACTTCCTTGCCATCTCTTTTTCAACATTATACTGTTGGGTTATTGGTGCTCACCCTGTCCTGTCGAAGCAGGTGGAATCGAGACTCTGTACCTACAATCCCTACATCCAAACAAAGTCATATACATGTACATATATATATAAAATCAAAGCATTACATTGTGAGAAGGAATTGCAGCATAGCAGGGCACTCGCGAACGAGTGATGCTACCCTATCCTTTCATCACATCTATTCTAACAATTATAATACAAATGATGAGAGTACATTTCTAAACTAACAAATCACATCAAAACATAATTTATTAAATTAATGCATTGCAATGTTACTGAAATCAAACTAATATCACCAGCCACAATATCATATCAATAACCATGTCCTCAAATGTATAAGCATAAACAAAAAAGTCTACTAACCAAACCAAACAATAACAGTCTCATCACAGTATCAAAGTACCAAATCAAAACAGAGAAAAACAAATCTAAATAGTAACAAGAGGGGTATTACAACACATACCTGAAGGAGAAAAAAATCATGCCAAGAAAAGAGTCAAGGGAATTCAAAAGGTTTGACTAGGAGAGGAAGACTACTAGTTTTAGTAAAAATGGCATAACTTTCTCATACATAATTGAAATCGAGAATTTCAAAATGATCTGAAAAGCTGAGAAGATGCACACCAAACCCATGAGGAATTTTAAATGATTTGTGATGATTAGGGAGCATGGGTAGAAAAAAATTAACAGGTTTTAGAAGTTCTGAGATGGAAAAATAGGAAAAAGGCAAATAGAAGTGTGAAGGAGAGCATTTCGGGTGCCCCATTCTCCATGCTCAAAAGTTGGAGAGGTGATGTTTTGATATTGTTTGCTGCTGATTTATAAGTTTTGTAAATCATATTTGTAAAATTTGAAGGCATTCTTTCTTGTAGATTGTTACAAGGAGGATTTCATTTTCTCAATGTGTTGTTGAAATTAAAGATTTAAAAATATTTTCCATTGGATTCTTATTTATGAGAATGAATTTTATGTTATGGCTGCTTGGATGGGTTGTTTGAAAAAAACCCCATCCTTTATTGCATCAAATGGTATCAGAGTAGGAAGATTAGTTGGGATGTGTTGCGATAGTGAATAAGTTAATTTTATTGGATATGTATTGAGAAAAAAAAATTGAAATATTGGGGTTTGTTGGAATGTGTGAGTGTGAGTTTTTTTGCAAGTATGAAAGAGGACTTGTGACTTTATCCTCCAGAAAAGTTTAAAGTTGAGTAGAAGGTGCATGAGAGAGAGGTGTGTCTTCCAAAAACTATCTTTTGGTACATGATAAACAAGAGAGAGAGAGTGTTGCAAGGACTTGTAACTGAAGAGGGACTTGTGAGTCTCTAAAATTGGCTTTGAAGAAGATGAAAAGATTGGTCATCAAAAGACCTGTGAGAATGTTATTTTGGGAAGTGTATTGGGAAAAGTGAGAGAAAAGAAGCTCTTTGAATTGTCACCCAAACATTCCATCCTTTGAGAAAGTAGTGATTTCCCCTATAAAAGGGTAAGGTGATTTTCTAATTGCCAAAGATCCCCCTGATATGGACCTCATAATTGGAGTGAGTAATATAAAACGGTAAGGTGATCTGCATTGAAGTGGTGGGAAGTAACCATGGTTGTGGGGGTTTGTCTAACCATATATGCTTCCCACCTAGGTCATTCATATTTCTAAATCCCGCATATCATTATCTATCTACAGCTCAAACATACCTTCATCTATCATAACAAGATTCACACCATACCATACAAAGAACAATATGAAGGAAATATCAAGGTTATGTAATAAAAGACTAAGGGAAACAACCATATCAAGTTTCCATGTTCAATGTGAGTTTTTTTGAGAAATATAGAAGTGAGATTGGATGCCCTTGAGGAAAGCTTAGGAATGAAAAAGAAAGCCAAAGTTGAAGAAAATTGGAAAATAGATGAAGTTAAATTACATTGTTTGTTTCATAATGAGTTTTTGAATAATGATTTGTGCAAGAAATGAAGAAGGAAAAGAGGTTGTAAAATAGGATAGCAAAGAGAAGAAAGAGGAAAAGTAGAGACTTGACAAATAAGACAATGAAAAAAAGGAAGAGAAAATGAAGAGTTACAACCCTATGATGAAAGTGACATGAAAAGAACATGTGGGATCGACCCACATGATTGTGGTTAGAGAAAAGAAAGAAAATAAGAGAACCATAAAGAAGGAATGGAAAAAGGAGGAGAAAATGGTCACTGTGGACCATAAATTTAATGGTATTTTTCAAGAATTTGTTTTATCTAAAGAATTTTTGTTTGCAAAACTTGAAAAAGACAAAGAGGATGATAAAAATAAGGAGGATGTAGCAGAAAAAGAGGTATCATTTACTTGTGTTACTGATGATTTACATGCAAGAGAAGCAATTGAAATTATAGAAGAAGATCTAATAGAATATCATGCAAATGGTGCTAAAGAAGAAGAAAAAACCCCCAAGAAAGAGGATAAGGAAGAAAATGAGGAAAAGAAAGAAGTAGAAATTGATAGTACATCTTGTTGAAGGCATAAAAGTGGAGAAAAAAAAAGTTACATGCATGAGCAAAGAAGTCACAATAGCAAAAATAAAGGTATTATCTCATTCCTATGAAATTTGCAAAGAAAATATTGATGTTGATTTCCATGTAGACAAGATGAAGAGGTATGTGAAAGAAAGTAATTGTAAAGTTGGGATAGCGATTGATCCTTGGGAGGACATAAATATATTGAAGAAAATGACTCAGTTGAGTGCAAGGGAGGAGGCAGAAGAAGAAAGGAACAATACTGCAACAAACAATAAAAAGGAAAAGATTGGGACAATAGTAGAGAACCAAGAAAACATATAGGTAAAATGTCATTTTTATAATATCTGTGAAAGAAAATTTGATGTTAAAGAGTTATATAAATTTTTTCATGAGAAAACAAGTGAAAAGGATAGTAATTTTGTGGTGAGTAACATTAGAGTTACAAAGGGAAAAAGAAGTGAAATTGTAGCAAAGTTTGGTCCATTGGAGGGCATGGAAACACAAAAAAGATTGGGATAGAAATTTAAAGAAGAAAACATAGAAAGGAAGACAAAGGAGAACATTGGAGCAACAACAAAAGAAGGATGTAACTTACTAATCTAGGGTGTAACAATGGTTGGAGCAAAATCTGTAGCATCAAATGATGAGGTAAAATCTAAATTTTGTGAATTTTTTTATGAAACCGATTTATGTGTAATTGACACAGTTGGGATTGATAAATATGAAAATATGGAAGAGTATATTGTAGTAGTAGAGAAAGAGAAGAAAACATAGGTAATTAATTGTTTTTCTATGTTTTGCAAAGATGATGTTACAACTGGTTTTTCTTCAAATGAAATAGCAAGGGGATATAAAGAAATAGAATTGGAAAAGTGCAACAATAATATGCTACAATTTGAGGTACAAGATGCTCAAGATGATGGAATAGAGTGGAAAGATGCATATTGGTGGAAATCATATTTTAATGGGTTGAATATCCTGAGAGGAAGAAAGAGAGAAAAGATGGAAGAAGGAAGAGACGAAAAGGTGCAATGTAAAGTGAAAAGGAAAAATTAGGTAGACAAAGAAGAAAGATGGATGAAGAACAAACATCGGATCTTCAATGTTCATGAGCTCCAACTCATGAAACATCTCTTCTTACCATGGGTGTTTGATGTAGGAGCATCCACGGGTGTCAGGTAATCCTACATCCCCAAAAATATTTTATTTTAATTTTGAGTTTCTTTGTCTTGGTTTTCCTTGCAGGCTCAATTTATTTAAATGCTCAACTCCTCTAGCACACTAAGGATTGATGTTGAAATGTGAAAATTAATGGATTAATTGATTCACTTGTTAATTATTTAAATATAGATTTGAGATTTGTTAATTTTTTTTAAAAAGGAGAATTCTCATGCCCATGCCTGTGAGTGGGCATTTATTGCAAATCATAACTCCATTATGGAAGAAGGAAAAATGGAATTTTGTTGAAGTAGAATGTAGGTGCATTGAGAGAGTGGGTTGTGATGTAGGAAGAACAATTTTGAATGAAAATTAAATGCACATACCTGAATGAGAAAAAAATCATGCCAAGAAAAGAGTCAAGGGAATTCAAAAGGTTTGACTAGGAGAGGGAGATTACCAAAGTTGTACCTGAGAGGACTAGTTTTAGTAAAAGTGGTATAATTTTATCATACATAATCAAAATCAAGAATTTCAAAATGATCTAGAAAGCTAAGAATGAGGCGCACCAAACCTAGAAGGAATTTTAAATGATTTGTGATGATTAGGGAGCATGGGTTGAAAAAATGTAATGTGTTTTAGAAGTTTTGAGATGGAAAAAGAGGAAAAAGACAAGTAGAAGTGTGAAGGAGAGCATTTGGGTGCCCCATTCTCCATGCTCAAAATTTGTAGAGGTGATGTTGTTTTGATAATGTTTGTAGCTAATTTCTAAGTTTTGTAAATCATATTTGTAAAAGTTGAAGGCATTCTTACCTATAGATTGTTTCAAGGAGGATTTGATTTTCTCAATGTGTTGTTGAAATTGAAGATTTAGAAATATTTTCCATTGGATTCTTATTTATAAGAATTAATTTTATGTTATGGCTACTTGGATGGGTTGTTTGACAAAACCCCCCATCCTCGACTGCATCATTCTATTTCACTCTATGTGTTAAGAAGATTGGGTAAAAGGAACATGACAATAACAACAATAAGAAGGAAATAAAAAGATTGTAGAATACCATTTTTCACTTTGGTGAATGTCTTTCCACCTATTTTATGGTTCAATTACCTTATTCTATGCCTAGACATCAGCAAAAGTAATGTTTTATTTGTGATACATGGAAAATCCTTCATAT
The DNA here is from genome assembly GCA_007258455.2 of Sequoia sempervirens. NCBI lineage: Eukaryota > Viridiplantae > Streptophyta > Pinopsida > Cupressales > Cupressaceae > Sequoia > Sequoia sempervirens. The sequence goes on from VDFB02086031.1 coordinate 14,337, forward strand.
TTGAACAAGCCTAGAATTTGATAGTCACCTTTATCTGTCATATGAAAATTTTATGACGATTTGGTCATTTAAATGTCTTTCATTTAAGATTTTAAGAAAAATATAAATTGTCAAAAAATTGTTTAACTTATGATTTTTTTATATAATTTTTTTGTAAATGCAATTAAAAAATGTTGCTACAATTAACAAGAAGTTTATAAATTCGTATTAAAAATAAATATTGTTAAAAATATTCTAAAAGTTAGGAACAATTATATATATTTTTTTAAAGATTCTAAATTAATATATATTTTTATAATAAATATTATAAATGTAAGACCGCCTGATATTTTGGCTATAATGCAAACTAAGGGTCTTCTCATAGCTATTAACAAAATACTCTATATGAATTATGACTAAGATGGTTTAGCTATTGTATGATATATTATGTTCGAGTTAATTTATGTTGTTAGACTATTTTGCTATGTTCTACTATTATTGTGATTTGAACCAAGCATAAGTTTAATGGAATCAAGAAGGTGGATGGTGAAAGGGATTGGCATGGAGACCTGGGTGAATACCATTTATGTGCTTCTCAATCCAATTAAAAATTAAGGTAGCCAGGTATGTTGACAAATCGTTATGGCATCAAAAATCATGCACTGGTTTTGGAATGGTATAATGTGTGGAAACCTTGATTGAACTTTGTGAAAATAATTGATTATGGTAGAGAAATTCATTTTAAATATCTTCCATATGTGTTTTTAATATCTCTTGTATACTATACGGTTCTATAAAAGTTAATTTTATTAGATTTATCTAGCCTTTTAAATGAGTAGCATTTAATAACTTGAGAGTCAAGTTCCTATTCTTTCAACTAATATAGGCCTAAAGTAACTAATATTGTGTGATTTGTTAAGACCTTATATGTATAGACTAATAAAATCATCTTATTGTTATACATTAATTGTGTAATCCCCAACTTGTACCACAAGTAATTCTTAAACGATGCTTTGATTCATTCCATTTATATATGGAATGCAATTCTCTTTAAGAGGTTATTTCTCCTTTTGAATCTTCTTCTATATGTGCTTGAACAAAGATGCATCCTAGCTATATACTCGATGTTTATTAATGTCTCAACTTTTATCCATTTCTCTTATTCTATTTTTATGATCCTTTTAATTGATGGATTCGATTAACATAACATGCATGTCTATGAGGAAAGATTCTCTATAATGTGGTTTTATCTTATTATTAACTTTTTGTTTTAAGTAAAAGTGTACGATAGCTATTCAAGCAGTTTTCAATCTTGTTTAAGATAATGAAAATAATAGTTATCTTTGGCCTTTTAGGAAAAAGTATGATTTTTATCTCGACATGCAAACATATGTTAGGGAAGGAAAATTTTGATCCAAAAACACCTTGTAAAAATCATTTAACTGGTTGTCATGGCAACAAAAAGAGGCTTTTGGTTTTGATGGAAAATCAAGGAGGGAATTAAGATCATAGGCACATGCATTGTGCTTGCCACACACTAGCAAAGAAAACCGCAAATACGATATGCATCACTCATAGTTTTGTCTTTTACGGATTTTGTGAGAAGGCGCAAAAGATTTTGGCCCTTACTTTTAGTTTAAGAGATCTTTTATTTATTTATTTTTCTTTATGTAAAAGCTTATTTGTCCTCAACAAGAAATCAAGTTTAAAAAAAAAAATAAAGCATGGATGATGACATCGCTTGAATTGGAAAAGTTCAAAAAAAACAAAGAATTATGATTGTATTGAAGGAAAAAATGCTCCAGATCACTACAATGCAGGGATTAGCATGATCGGCCAGGGCAGCTGTTAACTACGATGGCACTGGCTTTATTCTATATATATGTTTGTTGCACTGCGAATTGGGGGGTGGATTTTGGAGGAGAGAAGTCGCTCTATGTTGGCATCATCGCCCTTCTCTTTGAGTAATCTCGATTCAAGCATTTGAGCATCGAAAGTTAGAGGAAAGAAAACACCAAACAATAAATGGGGGATACTGCGAGCATTTCGGGATGGCAAGAGGGCCTGCACATAGTGATCGAGTGTCATAGGCAGGGACCAGCATGACTCGTGCTGTTGCACGATGAAAACGGAGTGTTGAATCTCCTAACTCAACGGCTGGAGTAAAGGAGAATTGACAAGAAGAAAATAATGATGGGGATCTACACATGCATGGAGGGAGCGATGGGAAAGAGAAAGGGACAACAGTGTAATAGTAAGAAGAAGAAAGGCTACATCATAAGCGATCTCTAGGGATTTTGAAGAGGTTTTCCAGACATTCTAAAGGTATGATTTTGTTGTTTCATTAACTACTTACCGATGATGCCTTAAATCTTCTTTTAATCACCTAACATTCATAATGTTTGTATTGCTACCACGACTTGCATTTCTTGATAGGATACTATGAACTCTAGATAACCATATTATTTATTTATATATATATATATATATATATATCAACTCGTATGTGGCATTTTAGTTGTTCACGCCTAATGCATCTGCTTGAAAACTCTTAAACCTTTGTCAAAAAAATTGCATAGCCATACTAATAACCCATCATCCTCCATTTGTTGAGAGCTCCAGGTATGAATAGCACTATCCACCAATGAAATGGATTAAACGGAATGATTAAATAGAGGAATTTTAATAGTATATCTTTTAAGAGGAAATATTTAGGCAATATAAGGGTCAATTAAATAAATAAATAAAAACTCTTTACAACATCTAATTTTTTTATCGTTGATTTTAACAACAATTCCTTTACCTTTTGTAATTAAGTTGTTTAGAATAGTTAGATTGTTATACAAAAGATCATATTATTCTGTAGATTGGATTTAACAATTGTGTGAAGTTAACATTCTAAACCAGAATGAGTTTCTCCAAAAGAGATGATAAAACCATAAGAATATGCACATATACCTATCTATTAGAATTTACATAAATTTTGGAAGCATTTTTGAGACTTCAAAGATAAAACTTAAATATGAAAAAATATAATTACAAATTTATACCATTTGTAATTAATACAATTAAGGTAGTAAATTATGTTTTTATATCATCCCATGTTATGGGATAAACCAGGTTTCGATATCATTTTTAGTTTTCAAAATACAAGGTTAGATGTTAGGTTTTCTCATATTATTGATGGAAACTAAAGAAAGGAATAGTATTTCCATGTATATTTGTGACAAATTCTTTGGTTCATATTCTATTTCTTATAGTTTATAGATGGCTTTTGAATATTCTATTTTTGGGGAAGAACTTATTTCATTAAGTAAAGATTATAAGTGTTTCAGTATTGAGTCAAACTCAATGATAATTGAGACATCGTATAATTATTAGAAAGTAGAATTCTAGAGTAAATTATGATTACTGTATTTTATGGTAGATGTTACTTGAACAGGTTAACAATGATAAATCTCTATTTTCATTAGGTAAATTTAACCTTTGGTTCTAAATAGATATCCTATTATTTTCTAAATGGAGATAATTAATCACTATGTATATAGGAATGATTTTGACTCTCGTCTCTCAATTATTCATCTTATAAATTAATATTAATGAGAAAATATGATGTAATCTAGTGATGTTTTGTGTTTGATCCTTTTGGAGGTTGTGAGTGTTTGAATGTTGGTTATCTCGTTATATGTGTCCACCCATTTTGTTGTTCTCAAACGAGATCACCATGTGAGTCAGAATATATTTTCTTGTTGAGATTTTCTTCTAAACCCTCTATAGTGGTGTGTCAGTGATGGTCTTTTGTGTGAGCTCATAGGTGTAGTATCTTGTGATTTGAGCATTGATGATAAACATTACAATTGACCTAACCAAGTCTTTTTCTATGCATTCACTATATCCTTGTGAAGTCAATTGTGAGTTAAACCTAGATGTCATGCATTACTTTTGGTAATTCAAGTTTGAGTTGGAGTGACTCAAGTGTTGAAATACGATTCCTCTGCACTGTGCGTACGTAGGCAAGGCCATCATAGATGAGCCCCTGAGGAATTAGGTCTAGCCCCTTAGGTTCCCCTATACTTTCTTGGAAGCTTACTTTGGGAGTTGGTCTTGAATTGAGAATTGGTCAAGTTTTTGGTTTTTGTGCTATGTCCTTAGTTGTAATTTGGTGTTTAAGTTTTGGGCATTACATTTTGGTATCAGAGCCAGGTTTGTAGCACTGGGATCTCTGGTTAGTGTTGCCCATGTGGTATTGGTTGTGTGAGTTTTCTTGATTGTGCTTGTCTCCTTGTTGTGATTGATTATCAAAATGACCTTTTGATGTCATGAGTTTTCTTTCTCTTTTTTTATTATTATTGTTATTAGATTTGACTAAGTATTAGGCTTCTTCATGTGAAAAATGCATTTAGTTATTAAAGAAATGATAATGTGTTCATATACTTGCTATGAAAAGAGTAGTGAAATAGTAATGTTTGTTAAGGGAATCTCTTATTAGATATTTTAAATGGGATAGAAAGGGTAGAGATTTAAATATGTTTCACAATTAGCTCGTACATATGAAAGAAAGATGTTTGATTAGTATAGATGGTTGGGTGAAGGACTTAGGTCCCTAATTTTCATTATTACTGATAGGAAGCCATATAAATATTAACTCAATAGAGAAACAAATGTTAAATGCATTAGTGAGTGGAGAAATAAATTTGTGCTTGTGGTGCTAATGAATTGGATGATATTTTTTGTTGATGTGTTGAGCATTGAGTAGACTCAATTGAGAAAATATTTTGTTGAATGACATTAGATAGAAAGATTCATTGTTAAGAAATTAGAATTGAGCGATCTTGTTTGAAATGAATGAGATGTTGACTTAATATATAATGTATTATGTACGTGTGTGTTATGTTATACCATCTTGTGAATGGGGATTTAATTCATGGATCTTGCATGGTTTAGTATATTTTCTTTTGTATGTCATTGAGATAAATTTGGATGTGTGATGATCTATGAGTAGATTTTACATATATTGGAAGGAGTAATCTTGGTGACTAGTTCTTGAAGGGGTTTATGGATGCATGGTTAATTATGTGTCAGGAAATGGTCCTGTTGTATAAAAGGTGAAAATTGCAAATAAATCAACTTTGTATTCTCTTTGTATGTGAATACCCCGTAAATGTGCTTATGTTGTGTATTGTACCAAGTTGTGTGATTGACCAAGTTTAAGAGTTAGTGTAAGTCATGCATGTTTGGCTCATGTAGAAAGAAGTGATAAAATTCTTGATAATTAATGTGATTTGACATGTGGAAACCAGTTATTGATGTGTACCCTTTTTGATTTTAGTTTGTGTGAGCTAGTCAATTGTGCAATGAAGTAATCATGTTATGTGTTTGTATGTGTGCATACTAAATGAAATGTGATATCTCATTTTTGTAAGTCTTGTTCTTATATTAAATATGTACCCCTAGTGTATGGCTCCCCTATGGGATTGAGAGCCTGCTAGTGTAATTAGGGGTTGAGAGATGGAGAACCTCCATCGAAATATTAGGATTTTGAATGGACGTTAGTTCCCATAAGTCTCCCCCACACTCTTGGATCACGCTAGTTGATTCATCGTGCAACCCTAATTCCTTAATGTTTACCTATGGATTGAGGATGGACCTAAGTGTACCCTGGATATATATTATTGATATTCAGTTACTACATGAATTCTATGTGGTTTGAGACCATTGTGGTTAGAGACCACCATTTTTTAGCATGCTATTTTGTTTCATGGCTTGAGACCACTGTGGTTAGAGAACCACCATTCCCCTCCTCCCCCTTAAGTGACTTATTTAAAAGTCGCGTGGTGATTGTGATGTGAAAATTGTGAAATTGGTTGACACATATTTTATTTATTTATTTATCATTATTGAAACTTTTTATTTGATTGATTAAGCCAACAGTGTTGAAATTCTTAAAGTTATTTGATTGATTGAATTTTAAAATTGTCCTTTTTGCCTCAAGGACTTGTTAAATTTCATTTTGAAATTAAGATTTGGATGTTGCAATGTAGCTTTGATTGAATTTTATCTTTGAATTTATAATTCCCTCCTTTTTATGGGACATTTATCAAAATTTGTGGTTTTATTTTACGTTACTTGGTTTGAGGCTTTAATTTTTAATTGCAAACTATTGGCATGTGTAGTAATGTAACTATGTGTAATTATCATACTCATGAGGGGGTCCCTGACAGGTTGTATGGGGGGAGTAGATGGCCTGGGGATTTATTGTTAAAGGGGTTAATGAGACCGGTATGGGACGGTTATAAACCATTTCCCCTTGATCTATCTAATTTTTATGTGGCACTATGATACCAAGCATTCTCAGAGGAGAATTTTGTACACTAGTCATCCTCATCCTCAACCCTTTTTGTGTGAGTTCACAATGTGTTTAATGTGTGTAATGCCCCACCACGCAACCCTAGGGGAAGTTGCAATTCACTAGCCAAATGCAATAATTTTTTTTTTAAAAGTGCAATAATGTACAAGCACACTATACTTTGCAAACATCCCCTAAGGCTACGAGACAAAGATTACTTAAAACCAAGGAATGAAAACATAACATCATTCAATTAAGGAATTAAAGTACATACATTCCATGCATGATATATCATCAAAGACAAATCGATACATCACTATATCCAATAACAAATGTTGACATTATAATTACAACACTCATTCCCAGAATGAGGTAAGTCACATAACATGATAAAATATTACAATTTCCACCTCGATACAAATGAGGGGTAATGAAATACAAGAATAATAGAAATGAAAGAAACTAGAGGAGCAACTAGATTCCAACGAGCCCTCCAACATGAAAGCCTCGCCCAAACGATCACGAACAAAGCCAACGGTGTAAGGTGCACGTTCCACCCAACCAAGTGAAACCCAAAGGCTCACCCCCCGTGCTAGGAGCTAGTAACAAGGATTTCTGGTCAAGACCAACTACCTCTAGACAAAGGCTGAACATAACTGGACTGACTCAAATACCAACAACATCACTTAATACAGTACAAAAACTCACAAGACATTAAATTGCTTCCAGGTTACATAGGACAAGTTCATCATTGTCCAACATGCAATAACTGACTATTGTTGACGTAGGAAGAGTGTCATACATAAATTGCCATGAGTTACCCTAGCTCAACCTTCCTAGGCTACCGGACCCCCATCATGGGTTACCCTGGCTTGCCTCTACCGACGTCGGACCCTCACGTAAAACTATGCGTCTCATCTCATCTCGAGTCTTAACAATCCATGTTCCATGAGAGAGGCATTCTTTAACTTTATTAGTGTGAAGTTCCCCATTAATTCTTTTAAATTATCACTTGATTAAACCCTAGGTGAGTTACCCTGACACCACTTTGGGTGTCAGACCCCCACAAAGGGCCACTCTCCTATTGACAACACTGGGATACAAAACCCCCAATCTAAGGGTAGACGACATGCACAAACTGATGACTAATTTCCCACCTTAACACATAAGGTTAAACAACCCGTTCATAGTACATGGGTAACCAACACATCACACATCCCATTCGCGATAACCGGGTAACACACCACTACGTCCATGAGCACTACCCAATGCAAAACACACAGTTGGCTAACATACTGACAACCCATACTTTTGATAAGACAACCCCAATGGAAGACTTACAAAAAAACAAAGGACTTAATTGTCTAGCATTGAGAATAAACAACATAAAAAAAAAAAACATCTCAGGCACATAATTTAACTAATCTTCGGATTTCCTAAATCCAATCCAAGAAAAGACATAATGCAAGTAATCCATTGAAATATTTAACTTTATTCGAAATAAAATGCTTATACTAATAGTTTTATTTCAAATTTTTCGATCACATCCAATGTTTTTTAAACAATCAATTTTCAAAATATAACGAACATCTTATAAAAGAAACAAATCAATTTCTCGTTCCTTTCAACACAATAAACTTTTACTACACATATTCCAAAATAAATCTACATTAAATATACACATTTAATTTATATACTCAATGCGTATGTAATTATATATATATTTAAATATATATAAAAATATATTTAAATCAACCTATATACAAAAAAAATACAATTATAAATTTTCACCTATTTAAAATATAATACAATATAAATATTATATTATATTTTAAATAACAATTAATAATAATAATAATAAAAAACTATAAATATAATATATTATATTATATAAATATATATACCATATTATATATATATATATATTATATAATATATATGAAATATATATTATATAATATATATGAAATATATATTATATATTATATACATATAATCTATAATAAAAAAAACAAAAACTAAAGAAAAGTTTGGTTCACATAAAACAGGGGAAACCCCCACGCAGGAAGGAGGGACACAGCCCTGCCTCCCTGTGTGGAGGTCGCTGCCTGTGGAAGCACCTTCCCACTGTGTGGGTGTAACGCCCACCGTGCAAGCCCCAAAGAACAAACAACTAAAGAACGCAAATATTTTAAAAAAATAAAATAAAACAAATAATCGACATATTTAAAAATTAAATGATCATATACATACACATATACTTCATTTCATTCCAATATAAACAACATAATCACTATGTCCTTTGGGGTCCAGGAGGTCACATCGAAAAAGACATTACTAAACATCAACTCATAAGATATAAAAAGGAACTATAAATAACAATATAAGATATATACATACATAGATTCCATCACAAGATAAACCCATGAGAAATTACCTAACCAATTAAAATTACAAAGTAGATAACTACATTACAACATCTTTCAAGTTTTACATCATATCATTATAGTTACATCATGACTCCCAACACGTGGGATGAATACAATATACAAGATTATCAAATATAATGAGATCAACTGGAATAAATCTTCAACTAGATGAGACTGAAGCCAACGAACTCTGATGGGGAACCCAACGGTGTGCGGAGCACGTTCCACCCGACCACCCTCGTGCTAAGAGGTGACAGAGAAGTAACTCCAACCAAGGATGACAACAGAAGTACAGACATACAAGAAGAGCCAACATAGATCCACAACACAATACTCCAAGTTATAATGAACAACAATAACATCATATCACAGTACCATGAAGATACAAAATCGTAAATCAAATATAAATGAGATCATACAAGACCACGGAGCATACAAAAGATATATTAAAACAATAATCATAAATCCATTTAAATCAATTCAAACAACAATCTAAAGCAACTCCCTTAACCTACTTCCAGAGGAACACAATAACTCAAACACATGGGCAACTAGGGGAGAGTGTCATCGCAGAGTCCTACATGGGCTGTCCTGTGCTCTTCCTCCCAACTGGAGGCGCCGGTCCCATCTATGGCTATCCTGTGCTCTTCCTCCCAACTGGAGGCGCCGGTCCATAGGGTGACTAATGCAAAGCCATAAACCTCTCATGAGGATGAGTTTACGACCTTTCCAACCATGACCTTCTCAGCCTTCCATTAGTCTGCAGAAGCACTAATGAAGACGAGGCATCCATTTTTAAATCTTGTAATGATGTTACTACCCAACCCTCCTAAGTTAATTATTAAGTTTTCATTTGTTTACTAACTCACTCGTGGGTTATCCTGAGCCCTTCCCCTTAAACGGGGCACCGGCCCCCATGAGGAGCCACTCTCCCTAGAGACCCAACCAAAACCAAGAGCAAACAGTGGTTGTACCATGCCAATCATAAACATCAAAATACAACAACAAAAGCAACATACGAGGCATAGACCATCTCGCAATTTAAACACCATAACATAATCTCGTAAATTCGGTACACCCCATCAATAAAATATAACTCAACAGAACTCAAGATAAAAAGGTATAAATTCAACAAAACCAACATCCTCTGGAAGACTAAAGTGTTAACACAAAAAGGGTCCCCACATCAATGAATTAACAAAGTCCCAAACCCAACAATGCAATAAGATTTAATTTCAAGAATAAAAATAAAAGGAATAACTTATTTAATTCCATAACAGATTCAATAATAAATTCTATTCCTAAACTATATTCACACTAAAATCAGAAATAAATAAACAATGTTGTCATATTCGTAATTGCTTTTTCTACTAACAATATCTTCCCAAAGTTGTAATTTAACAAATCTATAAAAACAGATTTCTTTCTATTTTACTATTAATTTCATTATAATAGATTCTGCTTTATTTTAATCAGAAAAGAAACCGAATCTATATATATATATATATTTTTTATAACCGTTAAATTAACAGAATATATAATTAATTATAAAAGAAACAGAATATATATATTTAAAAAAAAAATAGATAAATTAGTTAAACAATACAGCAATGGATAAATCAGAGGAATCAGAATAAGTAAATTAATAAATATGTATATATCTATAAATATAAATATATATATATATATATACATATATATATATATACATATATATTATACATGTATATATATATATATATATTTATAACAATAAAAATCCACACAGAATTAAAAATATAGAATTCGCAGATTAACAGAAATTTAAATACATTTAAATTTAAATGGGAAATTTTAATTCCCAACACACGGCACGGGGAAATACGCCACTGGCCATGGGCAGTCTACGGACTGCCGTGGACAGTCCGCAGACTGTCACACGTCCGGTGGCAAGGTAGTGGGTACGGCCAAGGCCGAACCCCCACCCCAACACACAGCCAATAAATATATAAAAATTAACACATATAAAATGAACAGTGCCGACATAACTTCGAAAAAAAAATGAGTTTCCAATTAATTTAATTTTCATTCAAGATTTCATATGTTAAATACATGCGGGTATAAATATATATATATATATCTAATATATTTATATATATATATCTAATATATATATATATATCTAATATATATATATATATCTAATATATATATATACACTGAAATTTGAGCATGCCCCAAACAAGGCAAGATATTTATGTTGTACATTTTACTGTGCAAAATTGAAAATAAAAAGAACCGTTTTAATAAAATATATGTATAGACCAGAATGTCACATCCAGTAATTTGTTGAAATAAAAATTGTCCCTATGCAAATATGTATATTTTATTCTTTTAAACAATTGAGACAACAAAACTACTGTTCATTTCCAGATTGCAATAAAATCCCTTTTCAATCAACACAACCCAGAAACCCCAGAAAATTCCATTAAACGAATAACAATTCCCAATTCCCTACTAAAATTCCTTTGATTAAACTATAACCCCAATAGATTTTCTTCCCACAGTTATATGATTTCTAACCGCAGATGAGAATTTCACACATAGAAAACAATCCCTATTTTACAGAGAATAAATAAAAAAAAGAAGAAGAGAACCTGGCATCCTACGCTTGCCGAAAATTTGCAGAAGCTTTGACCCTCTTGCTGCACTAATTCCTTGCTGCCGATCTTCTAGCAACAAACCCCAAATTCTTCTTCCTCTTCACCATTTTTCTCCAGAAAACAGAAAAAGAAACTAAGGACAGAAAATGATTGGAAATAAAATTTCTCCAACATTAGAATAATCCCTTATTAAAATCCAAGCCCAGGAACCCTTTCAATTTCCTCTTCCCGTGAATACCAGAGGTCACATTTCAAGAATAAATTCCAAATAATATTTAACCTTAATTCCTTTTTGTTGCCTTTTCCATATTTCATTTTCATTTTTCATGTATTTGATTAAAACTAAATAAATTTAAATCCACAAACATGAACTTTTATTTAAATAAATATATATATCCTTCCATAATACTTTATTAACTAATTACTTTCATATTAAAACAATTTAAATCAACCATTGTAGGATACAAAATAAATGTAATATTTTTATTACTACTAATATTTATTCATTGCCATATTTAATTATTATTTTATGTTTTTATTTTATTAATTACTTAATTATTTAATTTACCACATAAAACCATTCACCACATTAGACAAATCATAAAATCACAAAAACATACAAAGACCAATGCAACTACACAAATGAGTGTGACCAACACGCACAAACCAAGAAGGTACAAGACTGTTGACACCTTGGAACGGAGTTACTTTTCATGCCACCTTTGTTCAACTTCCTGCCGTTGGGTTAGTTCAATGCTCGCCCAAACCGATCGAAATAGGTGGAATCGAGTCTTATTCCTGCAAAGTTTGCATCCAACAAGGTGATATACAACATATGTACATATAACCAATTACAAAGCATCGTGAGAAGGATTCACAGTGTAGTAGGGCGCTCGCGAATGAGTGATGCTACCTGCCCCCTCACCAAAACATATCATCATATAAAGCATTATAAAATTTACATTAATTTGCATTAATATCATCAATTACTATTTTCTAGTCTACTGAATTCCAAATAATTTCATCAGATGATCATAATAAAATATCATCATAATAACCATGGCATCATAAGAGTATATAATCAGTAACAGTCTATGCTACCACAACATGATATCAACAGTACCATCCAAATCACAATGTGCCAAACAAAACCACAGAGAATGTCAAAAATCAAACAGTAGCGTGAGGGGTATTACATCCTCCCCCCCTAAAATTCAGCTTACTCCTAGAAGCCAGTAAAAAGATAAGGATAAGAATCCCTGATACGAGAGACATCCTCCCAAGTAGCTGAAGCCTCATCATTCGGGTCCCACTGAACCCGCACCTGATCAATCTCTCTACCTCTGAGGGTAAGTCGTCGACGCTGAAGCACGGCCACGGGCTTGAGTGCCAGCTGCCCGTCCTTGACCTGAAGAGCATTCCAATCCAAAACATGAGTAACATCAGGAAAATATGGTCTAAGAACAGAAACATGAAATACATCATGGATCTGCGACAAACTGGGTGGCAAAGCTAAACGGTAAGCAACAGGTCCAATCCACTCCAACACCTCAAAGGGTCCAACGAAGCGAGGCGCAAGCTTCAAACCCTTTCCGTAACGAATTGGGCTCTTCCGTGGACGCACTTGAAGGAAAACCCGATCACCAACTGCAAACTGTCGATCAACTCTATGAGCGTCAGCATACTTCTTTTGCCTATCCTGGGCAGCTACAAGATGCTCCCGAATGCGAGACACCTGCTGCTCCATATCTCTAAGCATTTCAGGTCCAAGAAGCACCCTGTCCTCTAATTGATTCCAACTCAGAGGAGTACGACAAGGATGACCGTACAAAGCCTGAAAAGGAGCCATACCAATAGAGCTATGGTACCCATTGTTATAAGCAAACTCAACCAGGTACAGATAGTCCTCCCAATGTGATTGCTGATCCATGACATACATACGAAGCATATCCTCAAGCACCTAGTTAACCCTCTCAGTTTGACCATCAGTCTCAGGATGATAGGCGGAACTGAAATTCAACTTCGTTCCCAAGGACTGCTACAAAGATGTCCACAATGCAGATGTGAATACTAGATCTCTGTCAGAAATGATCCTCTGTGGTATCCCATGCAATCTAACTATATCATTCATGAACACCTTAGCAACATAAGATGTCGTATACGAAGATCGAATAGGAGAGAAATGAGCTACCTTAGTCAATTTGTCAACTGTGACCATAATAGCATCATGTCGTCTAGATGACATAGGCAACCCAACAATGAAATCCATGGAAATAACATCCCATTTCCACTCCGGAACAAGGTGAGGCTGTAGCAATCATGTTGGATGATGATGCTCAGCCTTCACTCTATGACATTCAAGACATCGAGCTACAAAGTTGGCGATATCCTGCTTCATTCCTAACCAAAAATAGAGTGATCATAGATCCGCATACATTTTCTTAACTCCAGGATGTGCTGCGTAAGGTGCCCGATGACCTTCTGTCAAAATCAGGGTACGAAGACGCTTAGAAGGAGGTACATACAACCGACCAGAGAAACGCATCGCACCATCCGAATCCAACGAATAACCAGCAAATTTCCCCTCCAAAGCTCTACCTGATTCTACCTCAGCTTTCACCTCTGAATACCAACTATCTAAAGGAAGGGCTACAAGAATCTGACTCTTCAAATCCACCTCCATAGACATTGCAGAAACCTCATGCCTTCGTCGACTTAGAGCGTCAGCCACCACATTTTCCTTACCCTAAATATACTTAACCTCAAAATCATACTCACACAAAAATTCCATCCACCTTCTCTGCCTTGCATTCAAATTCGGCTGAGTGAAGATGTATTGTAAACTTCGGTGATCTGTATGCAACTCAAACCGGTGCCCTAACAAAAAGTGCTTCCATCTCACAAGAGCATGAACAACTGTGGCCAATTCAAGGTCATGTGTGGGATAATTGAGTTCATGATCTTTTAACTTCTGAGATTCATAGGCAATCACTCTCCCATCCTGCATCAACACAGCTCCAAGACCCTCCAACGAAGCATCAGTACAAACCACAAAATCACCTGAAGGATCCGACACTGCCAGAATTGGAGCACTAGTTAGTTTCTCCTTAAGGGTTTGGAATGCTAACTAACACTGCTCTGTCCAAAGAAATTTCTTTCCTTTCCTCTGAAGTGATGTGATAGGATGTGCAATCCTCGAAAAGCCCTGTACGAACCTCCGGTAATACCCAGCTAAACCCATGAAACTGCGAACTTCTGAGACATTAGTGGGCACGGGCCACTCCATGATAGCCTAAATTTTAGCAAGATCAACAAAAATTCCCTCTTCAGAAATCACATGGCCCAAATACTGAACTTCAGTCTTATAAAAGTCACACTTTGCCAGATTGGCATACAACTGGTTATCTCTTAAACACTGCAAAACTTGTTTTAGATGCACCTCATGTTCCTACATAGATTTAGAATAAATCAAAATATCATCCAGAAACACGAGGACAAACCTATCCAAGTAAGTTCGAAACACCCCATTCATTAGACTCATAAAGACTGAAGGTGCATTCGTTAACCCGAACGGCATCACTGTGAACTCATAGTGTCCGTACCGGGTACGAAATGCAGTTTTATGAATGTCGGCTTCTGCTATCCGCAACTGATGATACCCTGATTTAAGGTCGATCTTGGAAAATACCTTTGCCCCTTTTATCTGATCAAAGAGGTCATCAATCCTGGGAAGGGGATAACGATTCTTTATTGTTACCTTGTTCAATTGCTGGTAATTGATACAAAGACGGAGAGAACCATCCTTCTTTTTGACGAAGATCACTGGTGCTCCCCAAGGAGATACACTAGGGTAGATAAACCCCTTAGCTAACAATTCTTCTAACTGCAGACGAAGCTCTTGGAGCTCCTGCGTGGTCATCCTGTAAGGAGCCCGAGAGATAGGCTCAGCCCCAGGCACCAAATCTATCCTGAAATCCACCTCTCTCTTAGGAGGCATGCCTGGTATCTCACTAGGGAACACATCAGAAAACTCAGCAAGGAGAGGATAATCATTCAATGACACCTCCCTACTATTCTCCAACTCAAGGTCACTAACCGATACTACAAAGAGCTGACAACCCTGACGAAAACACCTTTTTAACTGCATAGCATAAATCATTCTCAAAGAGACAGGCCTCTAAACACCCACAATTTCCACCTCCTTACCAAAATCATCCACACACCGCACTGCTTAACGGCGGCAATCTATCAAAGCACGATGTGAGCTTAGCCAATCCATGCCCAAGACTACATCATAAGAACCAAGTGGAAGAATTTTGAGGTCCACCTTAGTAGACATTGCCCCTAACTCTAACTGACAACCTTGCACCAACTTCTTGACCACAACCTTGGATCCTGAAGCTAACTCAACCTGCCACTTTTCTCTTTGCTTTATTGCCTCCAGTTTACATCGCTCAACAACTAAAGGAGAGATAAAAGAATCAGATGCGCCAGAATCAAAAAGTACTGAAATGTTAAACTTATGTAATGAACCTATAGTTTCAATGACGGTGCTCTGATGATCCGCCCGCCGATTATCCATTGTTGCGAAGACTCGGTGAGATCTCCCTGCGTCTCCCACTGTCAGCTCAGACATAGCTGGTTTCTGACTAAACTCTGAAGCACTCTTTTGAGGACACATCCTAGCAATATGCCCCTACTGCCCACACGAAAAACATCCAGAACCTTGACCAAAACCTCTTTCCCCAGATGGAGCATTTGATTGCTGGAAACTCCCACGACTAGGTGGAGACTGAAAACTCAGTGCAGGCTGTCCTAAACATGTACGGTTCCAGTTTCGATCCTTACGAAACTGAAAGTGACCACCTTGCTGAGAAGTAGCATTCTTGTGCTTTGGTTGAGACTGCTACTGCTGACCCCCTCTTGAAGGCCCAAAACGACTCTTAGAAGGTCCTGCTGACTGTGTCTGACCCCCTTGAGAAACAGCTCTAGAAGTGGGCACACTACCAATCTGTACTCCTACATGACCTCCCAAAGCCATAGCCAAGTTTTCCTCTACCAAACGAGCCTTCTCGACAGCAACTTCCATGGTCTTAGGTTCGAAGACCCTTACACCACCACTGATGCGTGCGTTCAAACCTCGAACAAAGTGTTGAACCAACATCCCTTCATCATGGCTAATCCCTGCATACTGTTTCAGCTCATAGAAGTGACATTCATACTGTTCTACTGACATTGCCATTTGCTTAAGATCGTGGAATTCATCTGCCCTGCGCTGCCTCCAATGATCTGAGAGGAAGCGAGCCCTGAACCTTTCCAAGAAAAATTCCCAAGTGACCATACTAATATCCATATGCAACTTTTGTTCCTCAAGCTGCCACCAAGTGGACGCGAAACCCCGCAAATGCATAATAGCACATCGAGCCTTGGTATTACTACCATAGGGGTGCATTGCGAAGCATCGACCCAAATCAATTAACCAAGTCTCGGCTTCCAACCCTCCTCCAGAGCCATCGAAGGTAGGTGGATGAGCTCTCATTAAATCCCTCATATGACCAGCTAATAAAGCATCCTGATCAACTGAAGCTCCCCTGTGCCTTGGAGACCTTTCTCTTTCTCTCTCAACCGGCTGATCCCCATTAGGCCTAGGACCCAATCTATCAAGAAGCTCACCCAAAAGATGCTGCAACTGCCCATCCAACCCCAGCTGTTCTGGATTCGGTCCACCACCCGACGGATTATTCTGAGAATTCTGTTGCTCCTCAGACTCAGGACCGTGAGAACTTGGCGGTGAAGGATTCGGTTGGTTGGCCCCACGGCCACCACCTCGGCCTCTTCCTCGGCCTCTACCTCTACCTCTGCCTCTAGGCATGCTTCTGCACAACAAGACAAAGGTACACATGAGCTCAAGAGCCAACACGCACAGGCTACCTAGTGGACATAACTACCCAGAGACCCCAGCGTGTGCAACATTGGCTCTGATACCAAGTTGTAACGCCCGCTGTGCAAGCCCCAAAGAACAAACAACTAAAGAACGCAAATATTTTAAAAAAATAAAATAAAACAAATAATCGACATATTTAAAAATTAAATGATCATATACATACACATATACTTCATTTCATTCCAATATAAACAACATAATCACTATGTCCTTTGGGGCCCACGAGGTCACATCGAAAAAGACATTACTAAACATCAACTCATAAGATATAAAAAGGAACTATAAATAACAATATAAGATATATACATACATAGATTCCATCACAAGATAAACCCATGAGAAATTACCTAACCAATTAAAATTACAAAGTAGATAACTACATTACAACATCTTTCAAGTTTTACATCATATCATTATAGTTACATCATGATTCCCAACACGTGGGATGAATACAATATACAAGATTATCAAATATAATGAGATCAACTGGAATAAATCTTCAACTAGATGAGACTGAAGCCAACGAACTCTGATGGGGAACCCAACGGTGTGCGAAGCACGTTCCACCCGACCACCCCCGTGCTAAGAGGTGACAGAGAAGTAACTCTAACCAAGGCTGACAACAGAAGTACAGACATATAAGAAGAGCCAACATAGATCCACAACACAATACTCCAAGTTATAATGAACAACAATAACATCATATCACAGTACCATGAAGATACAAAATCGTAAATCAAATATAAATGAGATCATACAAGACCACGGAGCATACAAAAGATATATTAAAACAATAATCATAAATCCATTTAAATCAATTCAAACAACAATCTAAACCAACTCCCTTAACCTACTTCCAGAGGAACACAATAACTCAAACACATGGGCAACTAGGGGAGAATGTCATCGCATAGTCCTACATGGGCTGTCCTATGCTCTTCCTCCCAACTGGAGGCGCCAGTCCCATCTATGGCTATCCTGTGCTCTTCCTCCCAATTGGAGGCGCCGGTCCATAGGGTGACTAATGCAGAGCCATAAACCTCTCATGAGGACGAGTTTACGACCTTGCCAACCATGGCCTTCTCAGCCTTCCATTAGTCTACGGAAGCACTAATGAAGATGAGGCATCCATTTTTAAATCTTGTAATGATGTTACTACCCAACCCTCCTAAGTTAATTATTAAGTTTTCACTTGTTTACTAACTCACTCGTGGGTTATCCTGAGCCCTTCCCCTTAAACGGGGTGCCGGCCCCCACGAGTAGCCACTCTCCCTAGAGACCCAACCAAAACCAAGAGGAAACAGGGGTTGTACCATGCCAATCATAAACATCAAAATACAACAACAAAAGCAACATACGAGGCATAGACCATCTCGCAATTTAAACACCATAACATAATCTTGTAAATTCGGTACACCCCATCAATAAAATATAACTCAATAGAACTCAAGATAAAAAGGTATAAATTCAACAAAACCAACATCCTTTGGAAGACTAAAGTGTTAACACAAAAAGGGTCCCCACATCAATGAATTAACAAAGTCCCAAACCCAACAATGCAATAAGATTTAATTTCAAGAATAAAAATAAAAGGAATAACTTATTTAATTCCATAACAGATTCAATAATAAATTCTATTCCTAAACTATATTCACACTAAAATCAGAAATAAATAAACAATGCTGTCATATTCGTAATTGCTTTTTCTACTAACAATATCTTTCCAAAGTTGTAATTTAACAAATCTATAAAAATAGATTTCTTTCTATTTTACTATTAATTTCATTATAACAGATTCTGCTTTATTTTAATCAGAAAAGAAACCGAATCTATATATATATATATTTTATAATCGTTAAATTAACAAAATATATAATTAATCAGAAAAGAAACAGAATATATATATTTAAAAAAAAAAAAAGATAAATTAGTTAAACAATACAGCAATGGATAAATCAGAGGAATCAGAATAAGTAAATTAATAAATACGTATATATATATATAAATATATATATATACATATATATATATATATAAATATATATATACATATATATACATGTATATATATATATAAATATATATATACATATATATATATATATATACATATATATATATATATATATACATATATATATATATACATGTATATATATATATATTTATAACAATAAAAATCCGCACAGAATTAAAAATATAGAATTCGCAGATTAACCGAAATTTAAATGGGAAATTTTAATTCCCAACACACGGCACGGGGAAACCCCGTGTGCCAGTGCGTCTACGGCCAGCCCACGGCAAACCCACGACACGCACACGTCTGGGGGGTAGTGGTGGGGGCCAAGGGCCGAACCCCACCCCAACACACAACAATAAATATAAAAATTAACACATATAAAATGAACAGTGCTGACAGAACTTCAAAAAAAAAAAGAGTTTTCAATGAATTTAATTTTCATTCAAGATTTCATATGTTAAATACATGCGGGTATAAATATATATATATATATATATATATATCTAATATATATATATACACTGAAATTTGAGCATGCCCCAAATAGGGCAAGATATTTATGCTGTACATTTTACTGTGCAAAATTGAAAATAAAAAGAACTGTTTTAATAAAATATATGTATAGACCAGAATGTCACATCCAGTAATTTGTTGAAATAAAAATTGTCCCTACGCAAATATGTATATTTTATTCTTTTAAACAATTGAGACAACAAAACTACTGTTCATTTCCAGATTGCAATAAAATCCCTTTTCAATCAACACAACCCAGAAACCCCAGAAAATTCCATTAAACGAATAACAATTCCCAATTCCCTACTAAAATTCCTTTGATTAAACTATAACCCCAATAGATTTTCTTCCCACAGTTATTTGATTTCTAACCGCAGATGAGAATTTCACACACAAAAACAATCCCTATTTTACAGAGAATAAATAAAAAAAAAAAAGAGAACTTTGCGTCCTACGCTTGCCGAAAATTTGCAGAAGCTTTGACCCTCTTGCTGCACTAATTCCTTGCTGCCGATCTTCCAGCATCAAACCCCAAATTCTTCTTCCTCTTCACCAATTTTCTCCAGAAAACAGAAAAAGAAACTAAGGACAGAAAATGATTGGAAATAAAATTTCTCCAGCATTAGAATAATCCCTTATTAAAATCCAAGGCCATGAACCCTTTCAATTTCCTCTTCCCGTGAATACCAGAGGTCACATTTCAAGAATAAATTCCAAATAATATTTAACCTTAATTCCTTTTTGTTGCCTTTTCCATGTTTCATTTTCATTTTTCATGTATTTGATTAAAACTAAATAAATTTAAATCCACAAACATGAACTTTTATTTAAATAAATATATATATCCTTCCATAATACTTTATTAACTAATTACTTTCATATTAAAACAATTTAAATCAACCATTGTAGGATACAAAATAAATGTAATATTTTTATTACTACTAATATTTATTCATTGCCATATTTAATTATTATTTTATGTTTTTATTTTATTAATTACTTAATTATTTAATTTACCACATAAAACCATTCACCACATTAGACAAATCATAAAATCACAAAAACATACAAAGACCAATGCAACTACACAAATGAGTGTGACCAACACGCACAAACCAAGAAGGTACAAGACTGTTGATACCTTGGAACGGAGTTACTTTTCATGCCACCTTTGTTCAACTTCCTGCCATTGGGTTAGTTCAATGCTCGCCCAGACCTATCGAAATAGGTGGAATCGAGTCTTATTCCTACAAAGTCTGCATCCAACAAGGTGATATACAGCATATGTACATATAACCAATTACAAAGCATCGTGAGAAGGATTCACAGTGTAGCAAGGCACTCGCAAACGAGTGATGCTACCTGTCCCCTCACCAAAACATATCATCATATAAAGCATTATAAAATTTACATTAATTTGCATTAATATCATCAATTACTATTTTCTAGTCTACTGAATTCCAAATAATTTCATCAGACGATCATAATAAAATATGATCATAATAACCATGGAATCATAAGAGTATATAATCAGTAATAGTCTATGCTACCACAACATGATATCAACAGTACCATCCAAATCACAATGTGCCAAACAAAACCACAGAGAATGTCAAAAATCAAACAGTAGCGTGAGGGTACATACTAGAAACAAGAAGTTAACCTCCATGGGACGGCTGCTAGCCTCACAAACAACAAATTTTTTTTTTTTTTTTATAAATTCATTTTTGATAAAATGAAATGTGCCCTGGGCTTTTCAAGTAACCTTAACAAAAAATAGGGTATAAAGAATAAAACCACCCACTAATATAGCAAATAAATATATTATAATATATATATATATATATATATATATAAACCTTTCAAATTTATATAGTTTGAAATATATCTAATCCACAAAAAATGAATGATAACGAAAATAGAGGCTTCTTTTTTTATTTTCTAAATTTTATTGACAAGATGATTTTTGTTTTGTTTCAGGTTTTGAATGGAGATTCTTGATGGGTTTTTTTTCCCTAAATCAAATTTTGAATTCCATAGATAGTTTAAACAATTTCAAAACAAAATTTTCCAAAATAAAATCTACATAAATAAGGAAAGAACCTTGTGTTTTTCTCCAACTTTAAGATCCTTCAATGGAAGTTTGCCCTCTTCTTTTTCCAAGCTTCCCCAATCTTCAATCTTTTCTTTTCAAATTCTTCCAAGAATTTTCATGCAAATTTGCTCTCCAAATTTTCCAAATTAAAATTCAAAGAATAAAACCACCATTACCTTATGCAATCCTCTCCAAATTTGTCAAACCCCTAACTTTGAATCCACCCACCAACATTTATTGCTAATTTAGATATTTTTATTTTTGAAATTTAATAAAACAATTTCATTTTCTAAATGCATTTTGCAACAATATTCTTTTAAATAAAATTACATTTGCAACCCAAATAACAATTTAAATTTTATTTTAACCAAATTGAATTCAACAATTCATAATGCCATTCTCAATTCTTTTTCAACTTTATTTCTAAAAAATTAAATATAAGACATATTTATAATTTTTGATTTAATCCAAATATCTAATAATGCCCACACAGCTAAATTGATTTAATTTATCCCTATTAATTTAATTAGTCAATAAAATAAATCTAATTCAAAATTAGATTATTTTATTAATTAAATTAAATTAATTAATTAATCACTAATTTTCCAACATTTCAATAAGGCAAAATAATCATCATTTATAAATTTCAAAAGTCATTTAATCACTTTTAACTTGCAATTTTAAATATAAAACCAATGGGGAAACTAACAACATAAAACACTGAACCCGACTAAGACCGACGACACGCTATGGCTAGGGTGATGGTTTGACACAAAAATCCTAGTTACTATCTCCCAATTGATACCGTTGGTCGATGGACATGCTCAAACCTGTGAAACCAGGTGGAGTTGATGTCCTATACCTGCATCTTGCACACAATACGAGTGTCGAAACATGCATATAATATATTAAAACACAACACGAAGAGGAAATCGCGGAATCCCAGGGCACTCGCATGCGAGTGATGTGATCCCATCCCCTTCACCAATACAATATCACTAACCGACGCATCTAATCATCCATGATATAATCAAAACATAAAGCATCAGTAATTCATATACATGCTAATTTAATCCATAACATGAAATAATAATATCTGAATAAAGTACCATCACATCAAAACATAATGTTTACATCACTTAACAGATAGCGGTTAAAATAACTAAGTTCCATAGTCACAATGCAACAGAAATAAAACATATCATAGAAGAACACTGTTAGATCAAAGAGCAAAATGGAGGGGTGTTACAATGTGGATATGATGGAGTATAACAAATATGTGAGTATGGAGATTGATTGTTGAGCATTGAAATATGTATGAGTACATTGAGATATGTTGATGAAATATGTGAATTTGATAAATGAAAATTTAAATTCATTGAAAAGATGTAAGAATTTTTTTTTTATGTATATGATGTGATGCAATATAGAAATTTAGAAATTTAATTGATTTGATGTTGCATGTAAAAGAAAAGGTGTAGAAATGGAAGTGAGATGTGCATGTGATTGGTGTGATTTTTTTTTCTTTTTTTTTAACTTGAGTGACTCTTTTAAAATAAGGTGGTTCTTAATTTAAAAGCTTGATGGCTAATGTTGAAATATTTGTATTGAAATTTTAAATAGATCTTAGTGCTATGTGTATCTTGCTCAGATGTGTCAAGATTCATTTTGTTACATAAGATAAATTTTATAAATATAATGGTTGATTTATGTATTATCTACTTGGTATAACAAGTACTGGTAATCATAATTTCTTTTAATAAATGTGGCTTATTATGGGGAAAATTTGTTCCCAAATCTTAGTAACTTCCAGGAGGAAGTTTAAACTAAGGGGAGGGGAATGTAGAGCCCCCTTTCCTTCTTGCACCAACTTTAACTCCTTGTGCTTATTTATTACACTCCCTCCTTCCATCATCAACTAGAGATGAGGATTAGAAGTTCTTGTTAGCACAAATATTATACATATAGTTATTTGAACTTGTTTACTACCTATAAAGTGATGTTTTATAAGGTTTTTATTGGTTGGTGTTTCATATTCCAATATTATGATTTTTTCTTAATTAATTATCCTAGAATAGTATGATTCCCATGCAAGTTTTTTTTCCATGATGGAGTTTCTATGGCCTTAACTTGTCATTTTGTGGCTTTCATGTGACTTATGTGTATATTATCGGATGCATTTTATTACGTTACATAATAGGTTTTAAATACTCATCTTAGTTATACTTAGACTTCTTTGAAATAAGAATGTGGGTCTACCCTCTTTAGTTTACCCTCTTCTCTTAAAAGACTTCCAGGAGGAAGTCTATACAAGGGGGGGAGAATGTAAGACCACCTAATAATTTTTCTATAATGCAAACTAAGGGTCTTGTAATAACAAGTATCAAAGTACTCTATATGAATTATGAGTAAGATGGTTTAGTATTGTATGATATATTATGTTAAGGTTAATTTATGTTGTTAGACTATGTTGCTATGTTCTACTATTATTGTGATTTGAACCAAGCATAAGTTTAATGGAATCAAGAAGGTGGATGGTGAAAGGGATTGGCATGGAGACCTGGGTGAATACCATTTATGTGCTTCTCAATCCAATTAAAAATTAAGGTAGCCAGGTATGTTAACAAATCATTATGGCATCAAAAATCATGCACTAGTTTTGGAATGGTATAATGTGTGGAAACCTTGATTGAACTTTGTGAAAAGAATTGATTATGGTAGAAAAATTCATTTTAAATATCTTCCATATGTGTTTTTAATCTCTTGTATACTATACGGTTCTATAAAAGTTAATTTTATTAGATTTATCCAGCCTTTTAAATGAGTAGCATAACTTAGCTTTGGGCTAATGCAATTTATGTCTAATTACTATAATAACTTGAGAGTCAAGTTCCTATTCTTTCAACTAGTATAGGCATAAAGTAACTAATATTGTGTGACTTGTTAAGACCTTATATGTATAGACTAATAAAATCATCTTATTGTTATACATTAATTGTGTGACCCCCAACTTGTACCACAAGTAATTCTTAAACGATGCTTTGATTCATTCCATTTATATATGGAATGCAATTCTCTTTAAGAGGTTATTTCTCCTTTTGAATACTCTTCTATATGTGCTTGAACAAAGATGCATCCTAGCTATATACTCGATGTTTATTAATGTCTCAACTTTTATCCATTTCTCTTATTCTATTTTTATGATCATTTTAATTGATGGATTCAATTAACATAACATGCATGTCTATGAGGAAAGATTCTCTATAATGTGGTTTTATCTTATTATTAACTTTTTGTTTTAAGTAAAAGTGTACAATAGCTATTCAAGGAGTTTTCAATCTTGTTTAAGATAATGAAAATAATAGTTATCTTTGGCCTTTTAGGAAAAAGTATGATTTTTATCTCGACATGCAAACATATGTTAGGGAAGGAAAATTTTGATCCAAAAACACCTTGTACAAATCATTTAACTGGTTGTCATGGCAACAAAAAGAGGCTTTTGGTTTTGATGGAAAATCAAGGAGGGAATTAAGATCATAGGCACATGCATTGTGCTTGCCACACACTAGCAAAGAAAACTGCAAATACGATATGCATCATTCATAGTTTTGTCTTTCATGGATTTTGTGAGAAGACGCAAAAGATTTTGGCCCTTACTTTTAGTTTAAGAGATCTCTTTTTTATTTATTTTTCTTTATGTAAAAGCTTATTTGTCCTCAACAAGAAATCAAGTTTAAAAATAAAAATAAAGCACAGATGATGACATCACTTGAATTGGAAAAGTTAAAAAAAAAAAGAATTATGATTGTATTGAAGGAAAAAATGCTCTAGATCACTACAATGCAGGGATTAGCATGATCGGCCAGGGCAGCTGTTAACTACGATGGCACTGGATTTATTCTATATATATGTTTGTTGCACTCCGAATTGGGGGGTGGATTTTGGAGGAGAGAAGTCGCTCTATGTTGGCATCATCGCCCTTCTCCTTGAGTAATCTCGATTCAAGCATTTGAGCATCGAAAGTTAGAGGAAAGAAAACACCAAACAATAAATGGGGGATACTGCGAGCATTCCGGGATGGCAAGAGGGCCTACACATAGTGATCAAGTGTCCCAGGCAGGGGCCAACATGACTCATGCTGTTGCACGATGAAAATGGAGTGTTGAATCTCCTAACTCAGCGGCTGGAGTAAAGGATAATTGACAAGAAGAAAAGAATGATGGGGATCTACACATGCATGGAGGGAGTGATGGGAAAGAGAAAGGGACAACGGTGTAATAGTAAGAAGAAGAAAGGCTACATCATAAGCGATCTCCAGGGCTTTTGTAGAGGTTTTCCAGACATTCTAAAGGTATGATTTTGTTGTTTCATTAAGTACTTACCGATGATGCCTTAAATCTTCTTTTAATCACCTAACATTCATAATGTTTGTATTGCTACCATGACTTGCATTTCTTGATAGGATACTATGAACTCTAGATAACCATATTATATATATATCTATATCAACTCATATGTGGCATTTTAGTTGTTCACGCCTAATGCATCTGCTTGAAAACTCTTAAACCTTTGTCAAAAAAATTGCGTAGCCATACTAATAACCCATCATCCTCCATTTGTTGAGAGCTCTAGGTACGAATAACACTATCCACCAATGAAATGGATTAAACCGAATGATTGAATAGAGGAATTTTAATAGTATATCTTTTAAGAGGAAATATTTAGGTAGTATAAGGGTCAATTAAATAAATAAATAAAAACTCTTTACAACATCTAATTTTTTTATCGTTGATTTTAACAACAATTCCTTTACCTTTTGTAATTAAGTTGTTTAGAATAGTTAGATTCTTATACAAGATCATATTATTTTGTAGATTGGATTTAACAATTGTGTGAAGTTAACATTCTAAACCAGAATGAGTTTCTCCAAAAGAGATGATAAAACCATAAGAATATGCACATATACCTATCTATTAGAATTTACATAAATTTTGGAAGCAGTTTTGAGACTTAAAAGATAGAACTTAAATTTTAAATAATTATAATTACAGATTTATACCATTTGTAATTAATACAATTAAGGTAGTAAATTATGTTTTTATATCATCCCATGTTATGGGATAAACAAGGTTTCGATATCATTTTTAGTTTTCAAAAATGGAAACTAAAGAAACGAATAGTATTTCCATGTAGATTTGTGACAAATTATTTGGTTCATATTCTATTTCTTATAGTTTATATATGGCTTTTGAATATTCTATTTTTTGGGAAGAACTTATTTCATTAAGTAAAGATTATAAGTGTTTTAGTATTGAGTCAAACTCAAGGATAATTGAGACATCGTATAATT
This sequence comes from Sequoia sempervirens, assembly GCA_007258455.2. Taxonomy (NCBI): domain Eukaryota; kingdom Viridiplantae; phylum Streptophyta; class Pinopsida; order Cupressales; family Cupressaceae; genus Sequoia; species Sequoia sempervirens. Next base: position 41,655 of record VDFB02086031.1, read on the forward strand.
ATTAGAAAGTAGAATTCTAGAGTAAATTATGATTACTGTATTTTATGGTAGATGTTACTTGAATAGGTTAACAATGGTAAATCTCTATTTTCATTAGGTAAATTTAACCTTTGGTTCTAAATAGATATCCTATTATTTTCTAAATGGAGATAATTAATCACTATGTATATAGGAATGATTTTGACTCTTGTCTCTCAATTATTCATCTTATAAATTAATATTAATGAGAAAATATGATGTAATCTAGTGATGTTTTGTGTTTGATCCTTTTGGAGATTGTGAGTGTTTGAATGTTGGTTATCTCGTTATATGTGTCCACCCATTTTGTTGTTCTCAAACGAGATCACCATGTGAGTCAAAATATATTTTCTTGTTGAGATTTTCTTCTGAACCCTCTATAGTGGTGTGTCAGTGATGGTCTTTTGTGTGAGCTCATAGGTGTAGTATCTTGTGATTTGAGCATTGATGATAAACATTACAATTGACCTAACCAAGTCTATTTCTATGCATTCACTTTATCCTTGTAAAGTCAATTGTGAGTTAAACCTAGATGTCATGCATTACTTTTGGTAATTCAAGTTTGAGTTGGAGTGACTCAAATGTTGAACTACAATTCCTCTGCGCTGTGTGTACGTAGGCAAGGCCATCATAGATGAGCCCCTGAGGAATTAGGTCTAGCCCCTTAGGTTCCCCTATACTTTCTTGGAAGCTTACTTTGGGAGTTGGTCTTGAATTGAGAATTGGTCAAGTTTTTGGTTTTTGTGCTATGTCCTTAGCTGTAATTTGGTGTTTAAGTTTTGGGCATTACAATAAATCATATCATATTAATATAAAACAATGATAATTATTAGTAAAAATGTCAAAATATGAAATTTTCTCTTATAATTAAATTTCTAGTTTCATATTAGAAAATATGTAAAAAAGTTATTCTATTTTAAAAATATTTTAAATTAATTTGTCATTTTATAATAAACATTATAAAATGATATATATTAATATTGTAAATTAAAATACTATATTATATTTGTTTATAATAATTTTTTATGGTTTAATAAAAATTTAAAATGTCACATATATAGTGATAAAAAAATACAACAAATCAAACTATACGATCTAATAGATTTTAAAGTTGTAATATACAGTCTAAAATAATAAAAAAATGGCCAAATTGACCATCAAATATTAGGAGTCGAGTCATGCTTCACTACTCAATGTGGTAGAAAACTCAAGAGACATTCAATGATTTCTCCCTTATGATTGGAGTGAGTTGCCTATTATTTCTTGAATGTAACAAGTTTACTTGACATTTTAGAGTCATTTCTGAAATCCTTTGGTTTCCATGTCTTGTGCAAGATCAAAAATTCAGTTAGCAACTAGGTTTGTGTTATTTATTGTGACTAGGAGTAGTTCACAAATTAGTTTTAGAGGAAATATTGATAAGTTATTTTGAAAATGGGTCTTTTTATTAGTAGACGTGCAATATTTATATTATTATTAATAATTTTATTTATTTAAACTTACAACATCTAATTTTATGAGAATATTATAGCTTGCATGTCCTTATGTTTATAATTAATTTTAAAGGTTATTTGTTATTTATTTTAAATTCATCATTAGTTTGTCAAGGTAACAATGCAAAAATTATTTATATGGTATCATAAGATAGTATTAAGAGGAGTTCATGACATCCTTCCCCCCTTAATTCATGCATCATCCTGATGCATAAATTATGTTCACAATGTTAGATAAAAATATTTGACTTAAGCTTATTTTAAGATCATATCAAGTGCAAGATTTGTAAATGTACAGCTTTTTGTACCTCATAGTTTGAGCATCTTGACCAAGATATTTCCAATAAAGTAGTCAATTAACCTCCTAGTTTCTATGCATAATAGTATACAACATTTCTCAAGGCTTAAATCAGTATAAAATAAAATTATATGGTTTGAGTAGATTCACATTAGGTGGACCAAGTACATGTCCAACTATTGAATAATGTATAAGACATAAATCTCATTGATAAGGTCAACAAATAAGAAAATTATTAAATATAAATGTATATTGTATGTGCTAACTAGAAATTAATTCCATCTTTAGTTATAAAAGGGAAAGTATAAAGTAATTAAGATACACAATGACTTCATCCAAGCAAGTTTATTTAAAAAATAATATATTCATATCCCTTTCCTAGATCACTATTATCTTATTCACATTAAGTTGGTTCTAATTTTTATATGATTAATGTCTCCTTTCAACACAAGTGTATAATAAAATTCAAACTATACATGGAATGCATGATAAATATTACTTTATTCATATTTTATAATTCACACTAGTAATTGTCACATCAAGAAAAACAAACATACTTTCATTACCCAATAATTTTAGTCATGATAAAGGTAGCTTAAATGCACTTTCATGGCATAGTCTCTATTTACAACCATGACATTATGATCTTCCTTCTCAAGGTTAGAATATTAGTAGAAATATGACTTAACTAAATCATCATCTATCCTTAAATATAAATAAAACTCAACTCGCTCAATATTTCATTAGATATTATTATCAATAGTTAGAGATGAACATAAATTCCACTTAAGGTTCATAAAGATGCTTACTTAGCATAAAGAATTAATGAAGATTCAAAAGTTAAATCATAGAACCACTAATTCAAGACCCTATGAAATGTAGCTATAAATTCAATAGGAATGAAAACTTAACGAATACCTATTTCTAACTTATCAAAGGATATATATATGTGTGTGTGTGTGTAATAGATCAACTACTATACAATACTTAATGAATATCAAATGGAAAATGGGTTGATTCTATTTAACTATCAATTTGATGATTAAAATAAATATTTATAAAACATAAAATAAAATTAATTTGGTACAATTTAGTACTATTACAATTAATACTATATAACTAATATTACTAGATAATGAATTCAATAAGTGAATACTTAGACTATCAAAATAATAAAAGGAAAACCAAATTTATCTTTGATATTAACCACTTGTTACTAAAGAACATTATATATGTGTATATAATCCTATACTATTACATGATTATATATCGTTACTTACATTCCTTGGAATCAAAATAACCCCATTGGATTTTATAACTCAATAATTTATCCTTTCTATCTATTCAAGAATATAATGTTACAATTAAAATTATAAAAATCACACTTTTTCTAGTACTTGGTCCTACCTCATTACATCTATTTCTATGACTCAACTGATTTTTAATGTTGGCTTGGACTTGAGATTCAAGTTAAAAATGTGATTGGATCAACTTGTGCCTATTATATAGCACTATGAATCAGCAAAACACTCGTTTCACATGTTGGGCTAGCCTTGAACATTTGATTACTTTATCTTCACTAAAATGGTATATAAGTACTTACATAGTATAATGACAATATTTACAAAATACAAGGTTGCAAATTTATATCCCAAAAAACTCCAAATCATGTTCATATCTTCTGACAAGGTGTTTCAAAATTCATGTCCAAGTCATAGGTATTGCAAGAACCATATTTTGTTATGTAAAATCCCAACTCAATTATTACACACATAAAATTTGTAATTAAATATTTGGTTCTTGAAAGCTCTTATATTTTGTTCTACTTAAGGGGCCTTCAACTAAAATTTTATAGTCCCACTTATCAACATTCAACCTAGAAATGTTAGAAAATAGAGTATATGTGATAGAAAATTCACTTTAGTTTTCTAACAAATGTGATAGGTCTGTAACAACCCTCCATTTTGGATATTTGGATCGACAGTGTTTTCTTGGTAATGCTTTGTTATTCTTATGATGTGACTGTGGAATTTGGTGATCATTTGATCGTGAACTGATTAGTGATGCATATGTTATATTATAAATTTGATGATGGTGTCTGAATATGCTTGGACTTTAGAACTTGGTTGCTTTTGATTGCAATTGTTAAATGATGTGAAATCTATATTTTGATATAATGTTAGTTTATTTTGATGTTATCTTTATAGCGTGTTTTGGATTAACATAGAAGACATTTGATTTAATGATGTTTATGCTATTGATCATATCATTGATGTTAGATGCATCAGTTAGTGATACTGTATTGGTGAAGGGGACGGGATTGTATCACTCACTTGCGAGCGCCCTACAATTCTAAGATTTCCTCTTCACGGTGTGTTTGATCATATTATATATATATATATATATAGATTGCATGTTCGACATGCTCTTTGTTGCAGGTTGACAGGTACATGACATCAACTCCACCTGGTTTCACAGGTCTGAGCGTGTCCATTTACCAACGGTAATCAATTGGGAGATAGTAGCTAGGTTTTCCGTCCCAAGTCCGTCGTCTATTGTAAGTTGTGGTATCATGACTAAAGTGTTGTCCTTGTCATTGTGTAGTTTGATTGTTATGTATTTATTTAATTTATGGTTAGTTAATTAATCTTATTTTATAAATAATTAATTAATATTGCATTGTTACTTGATTTAATTGTGAGTTAGTTAAAAGTCTAATTTAAATATATTGTAAATTAAAAAGTATTTGATTAAATTAAAATTTAAGAAATTAAATTAAAATTAATATTGATGAGGATAATTAATATTATCTTTTTATTAATATTAGATTAGAAAATCATGTGAGGATAATATTATCTTTTTATATATAGAGAGAGGTAAATTCTATTTTAGAATTTGTGAATATGATTTTATTATATAAAAGACTTTATATATTGTGGTAATGATTTTAATATGATTATTTTTATAAATTATAAGAATATAGTTTAATTAGGGAAATCAGAGATATGCTATGAGGTTATTAGTAAATTGATTGAACAAATAGGATTAAAGTATTAAATTTAAATTCCTCAATGGTGCTAAGTGAGTATTAGATAATTTAATGATTATATAAAAGCTAATTTTAAAACCAATTACCTTTATTTAGAAATTTCTATTTTTTTTGAATTATTATAGATAATCAGGAAATCATTAAATATAAAAATAATGTTTTCAAAGGCATATGATTAAATGATATTTTAATAGTTAAAAAGGGGAGCGTTAAAATGATTATCTCATTTGTATAGAGGAAATATAATTGATGTATGACCAAATTTTTTATTTAAAATATTGATTTTGATTAATTAATTTATTTTATATTTGAAAAATGGATTAAGCGATTTAGTTTAATTGTTTATTTATTAAATGTTTTGATTTTGAATATATTCGTGCAACTTAGAGATATGAGAATGATTTATTTAACTGGATGAATTTGTTTATTATAATACCTCGATTATGAATGCAACTGTTAAACGTAGAGTAAGGGTTGATTATTTTATTCAGATGACTTTATTTAGTGGAACGCTTTGATTAGGGAAGTTAATTGTGAAATTTAGAGTAAATGATTGGGTTGTAAATACTTCAATGTTGGGAAATGGATTTGGTGTATTTGATTGAGTAAATGCAAGATTGAAAATTGTGTTTGAATGGGTTTAGGAAACCCTAACATTAGATGTTGAGTTGCCTGAAATGCTTTTCTATCATGTTTCTTTTATTCTCCAAGTCGGGCAAATGGGGTTAAGGGTCTATGTAAGTCTTCCAGAGAAGTTCTCTAGAGTGGGATGTTTTGTGTAGAGGTTCAATTTGTGATTCACCTTGGGAATGGTGTAGAGTTATACTATGATGTTGTACCCGGTTTCCACGAATGGGGATTTGTGCCTCCTGGAAATAGGAGAGGGTAATGAGATTTGTACCTCCTTTGGAAGGAGTGTATTTTCATATTTGGTTTCCTCCAGTGTTCGGAGTGAGTTTCCTCCTTGGATTGGAGAGGTTATGTTGTCTAGTTTCTATTGTGGTATTGTACCTTGTGTGTTGTCGATAGGAGAGTGGCTCTTTGTGGGGGTCCGGCACACAAAGGGGCGCCAGGGTAACTCACCTAGAGTTTAACTAAGTGATAATCTAAAAGAAATTAATGGGGATCTTTCACACTAATAAAGATAAAGAATGTCTCTCTCGTGAAGCAGGTGAATGATAAAGCTCGAGATGAGATGGGATGCATAGTTTTGCATGATGGTTCGGTGGCCGGTAGAGGCAAGCTAGGGTAACCCAGGATGGGGGTCCGGTAGCTTAGGAAGGTTGAGCCAGGGTAACTCATGGAAAATTATGCATGACACTCTTCCTATGTCAACAGTCAATCAGTTAATGTGTGATGTACATGATCATTGTTCTTTGGAAGCATTGTAACCTTGTGTTAAGTGATATTGTGTCTGTAGTGGTTAAGTGTCATTGTGATTGTGGATGTTAAGTGACCTTGTGATTGTATTTGTTTCTGTTCAGTTATGTTTTAGCCTGTGTCTAGTGGTAGATGGTCTTGTGTAGGAATTCCTTGTTACTATCTCCTAGCACGGAGGGAGTGGAACCTTTTGGATTCCACGTGGTCAGGTGGCGTGCATCTTAATCCATTGGTTCTTCTTCTTGTTCGTGTGGTCGAGATTTCTAGATGGAGAGCTCGTGGGAATCAGTTTCTTCTCATGCCTTGTACTCTCAGTATTTATTGTATTTTATTACCCCTCATTTGTTATCGAGGCAGAATTTGTAATATGTTATCATATTTGTTGGATTTACCTCATTCAGGAAATGAGTATTGTAATCTTAATTGTAAACATGTTGTAAGCTATATTGTTTGAAATCATGTGGCACTTCATATTCTTGGATGTAAATTTATTATGAATGGAATGTATGTGAACTTTAATTGTTAGGTAATTATATGATATGGTTTTAATTCATGTTCCGCTTTTGGTTTCAGTAACACGGTCTCGTAGCCTTAGGGAAATGGTTGGCAATGGTTAAGTGAACTTGTATGTTAATTGTTCTTGTTTAAAAAAATAAAATTAGTTCATTTGTTTAGTAAATTGCAACTTTCCCTAGGGTTGCGTGGTGGGGCGTTACAAGGTCTATACATAAAATTTTGTAAGTAGACTCTATAATTTATCTATGCATTTTAATGTATCTTCTCTCCTTATATTAACATTAATTCAAATAATTATATGCAATTAAGACAATAGTTTTTATTAGGTGATGATTGCTAATAGTTAATTTTCCATAAGTATTTGGAAGATGCATAAAATGTATGATCTATGTTTAAATTAAACATTCAAGATATTGTACACTAGCTTATGTGGTATAAATCCTTGTAATCACCAAAAAAATCTAGATTAGAACTATTGTGCACTAGATATATAGACAAGGAGATAAGTGATATGTACAAGAAAGTAAATTATTATGGTAAGAGTTAAGTGTTGTGACATTACCAATTCCCTCAAATGCAATAGAATGAGACAATATTTCAAGAATTATTATTACAATATATAACAAACATGGGTATACTGCAATCATACTATTTTACCAAATATGGTGAACTTGTTTCCAAACCATTTAGTTCATATTGACAACACATTGTGAGCTCATGTTGACTAGAGGCATTGAAATGGGGTATGTGTAGTTATCAAGGCATAGGTAAATTCATCAAAAGTTTCAACTACCTTGGAAAAACATGTAATTTAAATTTCAAAATGAACTTATTATTAGACTATCTCTATGAAACTATTGATACATATTAGTATAAAAATGTTATTCAAGAAATTTTTGGAACATTAAATTTCACATCTTGAAAAGAAAAAATTTGGAGACAAAAAAATGAGGTATTCCTTGAAATCATATTACTAATAATATAATCACTTATTCTTATTGTATATTTCACCATTCCTTTCACATGTTTCAAGTGATAATAAAAAAGTAGTGTAACAAGGCATGAATTGTATGTTAATTTTGGATGCATGCAAACTGGTTGAGGAAACACCACGAGAAGAGGGGTCTCATGGAATACAATGTATATGTTAAATAGTTTATTAATAAATTTGTAATCCAATTCCATTAAGAAGCATAAAGCTAGATCTCACAAAATTGTCAACATCCTCCCTACCTATGATAGAATGAAATCTTTTGGAATGAGGTATAAACAACTATCAAAGCATACAAATAGATGGATTTTTCAAATGATGTGACTTCAAAGATACTCTATTATATATGTATGAAAAATTTATCAAAACATGAAGGATTGAGGATTGATATTGTTTCAACTACCTACTATTTTTTATTAGAAAAGTAGGAAAGGGCACTAAACCCGTAGTATTAAAAAAAATAGCAAAGTAGAGAGAAACAAATCAAGAAAAACTAGAGCTTGAATCCAACATCTTTGTCTCTAAGGGATTTCCATGTAAGATGGGTTCCATCTTAGGATGAAATTTCTTCCTCCATTTTATAGTTTTCCAAGAAGAGTCGTCAATCGAATTTGAATCCTTTAAGCAATAAGGGAGAGAGGCCCCCATAGAGTTCCTTACAAATGGAAAAATACCAAGAAAAGAACAAGGTGGAGAAGAAAAAACATTGTCCAAAACTAAAGCATCAAGAACCATATGAGAAATATAATTTTGAGAAGCAAAAATATTAGTCATCTAAGCAGGAGGAGGAGACACAGAAGGTGGGTGAAGTGAAAAATCCTCACTAGCAACAATAGAATCATCAAGGTACACAATAAGATGGGCAGGAAGAGCATTTTTCCACCAAGTGGAAGAAGACGTTTTACAAGAACCCTGAGGATAGTCATAGGACAAGTTCCTAGTAGCAAAACAAAACCTATGGTGAAATGGGATACCCTCATAATCTACAAGCTAATACCTTTAGATCAACCATTAACTTGAAGCACAACCTCACTAAGTAATACTTTTGATAAATTAACCTCCACCAAAAATGTGCATAGGAGGTGTGGGTAAAATTCTTAGAAGCAAGATCTACTTTCAAGAACCTAGAAAGAGCATTACCAATTGCTTCAAAAGTAGAGGAATACCATAACTATAAGGGGAGATAAGGTAGTCTCACCCAAATAGGAAGAATATCAATGGATTCCTTCAAAGGGTTAGAGGCAGGAACCTAAGGAAAAATTGAAAGAGGATGAGAATCACATTCCAAAAAACCATGATCTAAAACAACCTATTTATCCTTAGAAGAATCAAAATAGATAACAAAAAATCCCTAGCAGAAGGGTAAATTTTGATCTTACCCTCCACTAAAGGCATCCACTACTCTAAGATCTAGTGATGCAGGTCAGGAAGAGAAGGCCATAAATGGAAGAATCTCTAGAACAACCCATTTTGAGAGAAGAAATAAATATAATCGATGACATCCTACCCAAGGGAAATCATAGGGGCAACCTTAGCATAGGGAAGAGACACTTGTGGATGCACAACAACAAAACCCAACTCCACCTTTTTTTGACTTCACTATAGAAAAAAAGGAGCTAGAAGAGAAGCATACATGCCTAGAGAATAAGGTACAAAAGCCACCACTATAGGAAGCTATGATAAAGAAGAACCTTCCACTATAGGGGAGAGTTGAGCTAGAGTAGCCACACCAACAAGAGGGAGCAAAACATCTACAAATAGATCGCATGCAGGAGGAGAAGAAATTTAATTGACCCATAAAAGATATTTTGAATGAGTAGGGGAGTGGGAGGAGTGGGAGAGTAAGAGTGACATTTAAATTAAGAATTCCAACTATTTATTGTTACATTTATACCCTAGTACACATAAATGAATAATAACATTTCCTCTACCATTTTATTGATTTTTTCTTTAAATTTATTAATGCAATACTAATAGGAAAAGAATTCATTCTCTATAACAGCGAGTAATAAGAGAAAATAATTTAAAACTTCATTATAAAGTTGTGAACTATTCAAATGAGAAGGGTGTAGTAAAATAAACATTGGCTAGGATTCACCCTTCGTACTCCATAATGACAACTTGGAAATTGTATAGGTGGTGTTGTACATATCTAGAGTTATTATCAATGGAGAATGATGGCTTGATCTAAATCCAAAATGATCAAATTTCTCCCTTTAAAATTTCATTATTCACATCCCTAGAAGTGATAGATTAGAATGTTTTTTCTTCTACTAACTTTGATGCCCTCATAAGCTTCTTTCTATTTCACTCTTGGTGGTAAGTAGACTAGGAAGGAGGAATGGTACTAACAATAGTAAGAAGAAAGAAATAACAAGATTGTAGAATATGATTTTTCAACTTGGTGAATGTGTTTGGGTACCTATTTTATGCTTTGATTACCTTATTCTATGCCCAGACATAAGAAAAGGTTATGTTCTATTTGTGAGACATGGAAAATCCTTCAGAGTTGAGTCATGTTTTACTATTCGATATGGTAGTAGACTCAAGAGACATGAAAACTAATTTTTCCTTTATAAATGGAGTGAGTTTCCTATTATTTCTCGAATGTAACAAGTTTAATCAATGTTTGATAGTGATTTCTCAAATACTTCAATTTCCATGTCTTACGTGGGATCAAAGATTTCATTAGCAACTAAGTCTATGTTATTTACCATGACTAGTAGTTCTGAGATTAGTTTTAGGAGAAATATTTAGCCGATAGGCTACACATAGTGTGAGATTTGAGCCTAAAACAAGTCTCATGCCTACAAACCACTATTGAGTCATTGGAAAAAAGTTTCAGCTATCATTTAATGGCAAACCAATTATCATTTAATGGTAAAAGCCTCCAGAATATTAGGTAAAAGCCTCCAAAATCTCACTTATCACATAAAATCCAGATAAATATTATATTGACACCAGGATGGGAACATTCTATTTCCATCTATAGTATTTTTTTTGTCAATTTGATGGAAACTTTCTTTTTTCATTTGCATTGCTTTATGTTTTAAATCTGTATGCAAATATTTCATAATCAAATAATACTTAATTTATTTAAGGAAAAAATCTAGACTTGTCTAAGTTTATTTCATTCCATTATTTAGCATTTATTATTAGTTGTTCAATCCAACCACATGCAACTAGAATTTTTGCATGCATAAATAGATACTCTCTAACATATTAGCATACATATAATTTTCTAATGACAATCCTTGAATCTCCTTTAGGTGCAAGTGCTAGTAATAATTTATTTTAAAAATGAGTCTTCTTATTACTAAATGTGTAATATTTCTATTATTATTATTTATTTAAAATTACACCATTATTTGTTTGTATTGTTGGAGTCTGATAAAATGAGAATATTATAGCTTGTGTTTCCATATGTTTATAATTAATTTCAAAGGTTATTTGTTATTTATTTTTATTATTTATTTTAAATTAAGCATTAGTTTGTCAAGGTAACAATGCAAAAAATATGGTACGATAAGATAGTATTAAGAGGAGGTCGTGATAAATTTAAATGATGTTATTATTACAGAGTCATGTGACCCTCATTTGATTAAGAACTCAAAAGGTTGGCCTAATGGAGGCCAATGACCTAAAAATTTACAAGGGAACCAAAGTTTGGCAACAAGATAACATACCCAGGTACACAACACAATGATAGATAAAGTGACTACAATATAAGAGGAGATGATGGCCTTGGTAAAATGTGACACCAAGGATCTTTTAATTTTTGAAGAGGTAAGGAATTTTATTTATTGCAAGTGGATGTTCAAAAATAAGTTCAAATAAAATGGTAAGTTATAGAGGTACAAATCCAAATTGGCAAGGTCAGTGCAAGATCATGGGGGTCCAAACTAGGCCCTTAAGTGGTAATGAAAGTTCAAAAAAATAGAGTTTGGTAACTTGACATAAAAAATTGAATAGGTTATTAACATATTTTGAAAAATATGTAAGAATAAAATTTGCAGAAAATTGAATTTATTTTCTAAGATACTATTCCTTTTTTGAAAAAATGTAAATCTATTAGGTGAAATTTTGAAATTTCAATATAGTAGTACTAAGTTTTCATGGACCAACCTAAGTACAAGAAAAATTTAATATTTATTTTTTAGAATTTCAATATAAGTAGAGGACGCATGCCTAGATGTGCCACATTTTTTTTTAGATTTATTTTGCAAGTAAATAATTAATTATGAATTTTTTATTATAACTTTTCAAAAAATATTAAAACTTGTTTGCCTAGTGACCATAACTTGGTCAAAAATTTATGAAATTGAATTTTTTTTTTATCCTATAGTATAGGAAGCATAGAATGTGCCACATATTTTCGATTCAAAAAATGTGAAATCATTTGAGAATTATTGATATTTCTCAATCAACCTATCAATTAGGACTTTAGTCATAATACATGTAGAAAATTAATAATAATTATCTATTAAACTCAAAATAATGCATATCTTATTGGTGGAAAGTTGAAAATGTTCTCAATCAACCCTTTTAATTTCATCAAATTTGGATAAAGAAAAATTCATCAACCATTTTGTTTTCATATCATCACTTTTTGGAACCCCATGATCCTACACTCACCCAATGGTTGTCTACTCTTAGAGAGGGGGAGTTGATTTTAGTAAAAAAATCTCTCATCTTGCTAAATAATCTTCCATTATATTTCTACTTTTTATTATTGTTGCTTGTAATTTTTAAGTAGATGAAATGGATATTAAAACTATTTTCTTTCATGGGTATCTTGAAGAGAAATTTTAATTAGAATAAACAAAAAAAATTGATGTAAAATGGAAAGAAATTTTGGTTTGCAAGTCAAAAAACTAATTGTATGGTATGAAAAAAATGACCCTATTTAATTGGAATAATTGGAAATGATTGAAAGATAGATTTAAGAAATTAGGGTTAGAAAATACTATAAACCCACAATGGAAAGACCAAATAAACCCATTAATCAATGAAGTTGAATATAATGCTTGAATGAATTAAACACAAATAAAGTATATTATAACTCTAATTAAGATCAAATTACTCAAAAGAAACATGAAAACCTAGTACTCCATTATTGAATTATACCAATTCGCTATGTGCATTGCTCAATCATGCATAACCCATGTTGTAAAAGGTTTCTTGATGAAGATCTTGATTCAAAAAAAATCTCTAAATGCCAAAAAATGATGAATGCTCAAGCTCATGAAGATTGTGAATGAAATTAATGGAGGATGAAGGTTTATTTAATATAATTCTTGAAGGTTTGATCAATGATGGAGATAAAAGGATGAAGATCAAGGGTGGAGATCACATCAAGAGATTAAGGGTGGAGGATTAATGAGAGAATTAGTTAACTAAAATCCATCCCTTGATTTAAGGGAGATATTTTAGGATATTTTATGGAGGGAAGATATTTTGAAAAAATAATATTTGATAGCCTCATGTATATTTGATTTATATCACACAGTTTTATATTTATCATGATAGTCATTTTTTGATATATATATGATGATCACATGTGGTGTTTATACTATTGATGTCTTATTTAATGCTTATGCTCATGTGATGTATGTACAGATGCACTATGATTATGTATGGATGTAGATGATATGAGATGCTTATATGATTATACTTATGATATGACATGGATGTTTATATTTTTATGATATGATGAGATATAAATGCATGTGTATATGATATGATGTGATGCAATATGGATTCATGTATGTAGTATGTATGAGAATGCAATGAATGTTTTATTTTTTATACCATATCTTGATATGTGATGATTGTGTTGATATTTTGTGAATGCAGGATGGATGCATTTATGTTTTTTTTTTGTATGACAATCATGATGCTGGGTTGGAAATGTTAGCACGGACAGAAAAATATAGAAGAAAGAGATGGATATTGAGTAGCATTTATTTATATTGATCTAGAATTCCAACAAATCTATCATTATTCAAGACTTTATTGGATATGTGATGAGATAGGATAGATGATATTTCTTTGCTTCTTAGATTATGCTTAATTCATCATCGCATTCCTTATTTTTTATATAGAAAATAGACACAATGCACCAAGGTATTGAAAACTAGGATGGTGTTGTATCTAATGCATAGGCTTTGACTTTGCAAATAGATAGGAGTATCCTTGTTCATACCTAACATATGGAAACCTTGTTTGATCATGTGAAAGAATGAAGCCATTGAAGTAAGGAGATTAACACACAAAAGGTATGAAGAACTTGATATGTCCTAGCCATTTTTTACTTGAGACTATCCCCACACATGCAAGGAAAGTATTCACCAAGGTCATATTATGAGAATATCCAACAAGCACAGCAACCAAAATTAATGATCAATGCCCCATTCCTTTCTCTCTAAATCATTTTGGTAGACATCATCGAGAGATCATTGAAATGGACCAATAAAATAAATCATAAGAAAAGATAAAAATGAACAAACAATAAATGTTAGTCATTGTGATCAGGTGAAAATATTTGTCCTAAAACATGCAACAACAAAATAAATGCAAGAAACAAAATAAACACCTAACACCTCAAGATTTGGCAAAAACGTTAAACTTAACAAATGTAAATGGAAAGATTATACCTTGCTAAGTTGCTCCTTTGGTTGGCCCTTGATTTTTGACGTTGTGTATGCTCCTCTTTATGGAAAAAAGATGTGAGATGGAATACAAAGATAATTGAAAGTGGATGATTATGGGATGCAAGTGCTATGGTGAAGGCAAAGTGTGAAAATTGGCTAAGTATGTCTCAAATGTCAAATTGGCAAGAGTTTGCTAGAAAAATCATGAACTCCCTAAATGAGAGAAAAGAGGGGGTATTTATAGAGAAGTATGAATTCTCTAGAGAATTCAAGAGTTGAGATTAAGCCAACAAGGCCAAAATAAAGGGCTATAGTGAATTGAGGACTCACAAGCCCTCACATCTTGACATGTGGAATGTGAAGTGGCTTAGGAAGTTATGATGTGCAAGTGAGGTGAAATAAGGACAAGTGATGTGGAAGAATGACATGTACCTTGAAAGTACATTGGGAGGTGAGAAGATTTCCTTAAAAGGCATGTTCTTATTCACAAATGGTTGGAAAGTGACATGAGAGGAATTTTAGTATTCCTCAAAAATCTCCATGGGGAAGAAGAAAGTAGTTGGGAAAATAAATGTGAATTAAAAATTCACATGCTTGGAAGAATCTCATGGACAAGACAAGGTTCCAAAAAGGGAAGCACTTGTCCACATGTGACTTGATGTGACAAGTCAAAGATTCTAGAAGATGCAGGGGAAAAGGGGATTCTAGGAGGAATAAAAGTGAATTAAAAATTCACATGGGGAAGAGAGCAGCTTTGGATTAATAAAAAGGAATTAAAAATTCTTTGGGGGATGGGGAGAGTTGAGCAAGGTACTGATTAGGCTTAACTAGTCAATGATTAGAAGATGATTAATAGTTAATGAGGATTAGAGGCCAACTTGCAAAAGTTGGAGAATTTGACACATCCTAATCAAGAATTAGGCATGTGCACATCCCTAATGAAGAGATTAGGAGATTGATTAAGATTAAGAAAAGGATGTGACATGTGAGGAATTAAATAAATTTCATATTTATTTAATTCATTTAGTGAAAAGGAGAATATAGGGTAAGGTATTTAATTATTAATTAAATACCTTAGGTATTTAGAAGAATTAAGGGTATTAATTAAATAATAGCGATATTATTTAATTAATGCAAATAAGAGGATATTAGACGAAAAGGGATAAATTTGGACAAATGAAGTGTCCAAATTTAGGTGTCTACATTTTTCCCCTATTTGAGATGGTGTTACGAAGTAGCATCATTTCAAAGAATATTAAAATGTAGAACTCGAAAGAAGATGGTCAAATTGGGAAAGATGCCTCAGTCATCAAAGGATTGATTGGGAAGAAAGATGATGGGGGTGAAGATGAAGGTTATAGATTAACAATGCTCCCTTGAGAGGACATGAAGGTTAAAGAGCAAACGGGTGTGCTCTCAAAATGGATGAGATGATGAGAATGGAGATGAGGAAGATGATGCAAAGTGATGGGTAAGAAAGGATGAAAAGTTGGCAAGAGATTGGGAAGCAATGGATGCAAGGATGAAGGTGATGTCGCCCCAGTCAAGCTACAAGACAAAGTGGGTTGATGATGGATGGAATGTTGTTTGATGAGGGAATGATATATCCTAAAACAACACAAAAGGATAGGGAAGGATACATCTCTAGATGATGATGATTAAAGAGATTATGATAAGAGATCAGATGGATAGGGGAGGGAGATTAATGAAGGATGAATGCATGGGTGAGGAAAATGAAATGCAATCCTAATTCAAATTTTCCATCTTTGGAGCTCTAATTTTTTATATAGCATAAGACACAAGATTCCAGGGTATGAAGAACCAAGGCAGATTAGTGTCTAATGCATAAAACAAACACAACAGACAAGAAGGCTATTCCAACACCCCAAAGTCATGAAGACCTTGGTCGGGCTAGGTATTGGAATAAAAAAAAGCACAAGAGGATGCCCCAACGTAACACAAGACCGCACGAGTCTTGGTGGGTACTACACGGGACAACCGAGAAGACATCAACAAAGAATAAAGATTAGGATATGCCCCTATGTTGACTAGTCAAAGCACACAATGATATGATGGATCAAGGCGACCATGACAAGTGATGATAGGGAGCTCAAATGATAAACAAAAGCCAAAAGTATCAAAAAATCACAAGAAATTTCAAAACATCCTTTGCCATAGGATCAAGGGGATGGATGGGATTGATGAGGTCTGTTAGGAAGGATGCATCCTATTGAGACCAAAGATGGATACTAAACTAAAAGATCGATATGATGCAAAATACTTGGAACTGATTGGATCTCATGATACTAGTGGATCTCGATTGTGAAGAACTGGTTGGATAAGGGCATAGCTTGATGACATGACACAAGAGACGAGACACAAGACAGAAGGCTGGCACACCCTAAAGACCTAGGGGCTCGGGGGAAGATCAAAGATTAGCCTTGCCTACGTGAAAGCACAGAGCTCTCGTAGTTTGATAAAAGGCTGGCAACTAAACATGGATAAAAGTGGAAAGAGGACAATGAAGGTCGATGATGGATGGATGACAAGGACTAGATAGAAAAAAGCAAAGACCAATGATAGATGATAAAGGAGCCCCAGGGGAGGATCAAATGATCAACCTTTCCTACGTGAAAGCGTAGGGGCAACGTAGTTCGAAAAAGACATATAATGGATAAAGGATGATGACAAGATAACCCTGAGAAGAGAATAAAATGATGGGACCGATATGATGAGACATGATAGATCTAGTGGATTGGATAGGATGATGACGATCACACGAAGCTCAGGGATGGAATAGTTATCCAAATCATCAAAAGATGAAGTGGGAGGATGATAGGACGGATAGATGAATGATGAGAAAGGATAGGAGATTGAAAAGATGTGTAAAAGAAGAAGAAGTGATAAGATAGATGGCATTAGACTGTGTTGGGAGTGGCCTATAGCTAGATACCAATGACAAGGGATTACAAGATAGGATGAGGATAGGGATGAATGGATAAGAAGAGAAAGATGGGTGGATAGGAAGAGTAGGATGGGGAGATGAAATGGATGCTATGATGGATGAATAGAGGGAGAAGGATGAGGAGATGGAAAGAATTTATATGATGGATAGGACAATAAGGATGGGGGGATGATAGGGATGTCATGATAAAAAAATAGGAAGATAAGGATTGGGAGATGCAAGGAATTGTTTGAGTGGATAGGAAGATAATGGTGGGTAGATGGAAGAGATTTTTATGATGGATGATGTCTCCAAGGACTATGTCACAAATGGAGATAAGTGTCCCCACTCTAAATATGTCATGTATAATGAGGCATGAGGGATGGAAGGTAGAAGGATAGGCTAATAAAGGAGTGTATAGAATGTGGATGAGGGGTTTGTATGCCAAGAGGTTTCCAAAGCATGTTTGTATGTTTGCCCCTATCTATATCAAGATCACAAGGAGGATGGAGGGATTGGGATAAATGGGATATAATAAGCAGGATGTGTAAGATCGGTTGGATGGAGGAGATGGGTGAAGGGGAATGGAGTTTCCCCCAAGTGTGGATGTAAGCTGGATGGGGGGGTTACACATGATGCTTGTTTGCTAGGTTTTCATCATGGTACTTATCCAAGGTGCTTGTTTGTCAAGTTTTCACCATTGGATGAATTATTTCTCTTTACCTTTTTTTTTTTTGATTTTTTTTTTGACTTTTTTGACTTTTGGATAGCATGTGGAAGAAG
The DNA here is from genome assembly GCA_007258455.2 of Sequoia sempervirens. Classification (NCBI taxonomy): domain Eukaryota; kingdom Viridiplantae; phylum Streptophyta; class Pinopsida; order Cupressales; family Cupressaceae; genus Sequoia; species Sequoia sempervirens. The sequence continues at coordinate 59,780 of VDFB02086031.1, forward strand.
ATGGATAAGGATAGGGAGGCGAATAAGCAGATTTAGAAGACATACGATAAGGAGATGGATGAAGAACTCAAGCATCAAGTTCCATACAAGGTGTTAAGAGCCCATATTTGAAGTGACTGTTGGATGTTGGTACAACCTTATTAGGATAAATGGATTATGCAAGAGGATGAATTAGAGGGATTTTATGGGGGAGATATGTGGGATAATGGATAAGATGCTGGAAAGGTTATGGATAGAATGATGGGGTAGGTGTGTGATGGGGTGGTAAGTTTAGGACCAACATTGGCACATATAATGATGGATGTGAAATGATAGGAGTATTAATGGATGGAGAATGTGGGGATAATGGAGGAGAGGGGATGGTGAATTTTGGGACATAAGGACCCAAAATAAATTTAGGAGATGAAAGGGGTGTATGATTAGCAACTTTGGATGTTGTTACAAATTTTTCATTTGAAGGCATTACATTTTTTTTTATTTAGGATCCACATGGTTTTGATCTTTGCTTTGGTGGGCCTTTTTGGCTGATGGGTATGATTTTGATTGTGGATTTGATATTTCTTTTCTTCACCATGTCTTTTAGAGGGGACATGGGGAGCTTTAGATTCATGTGGATGTTTAGATTTATGTATTTTTACATTGGAATCCAAAGTGCTTTTAATAGCAATGGGATGGGTGTGAGGAGATAGAGGAGACAGAGAGGACATGAATGGAGTGATGGAGGTAGGATATGTGGATGGAGGATGTGTAGGTACGTTCCTTTGTTGATCCTAATTGGGGAGCATGAGCATAGGATGTTTATGATGGGTGACATGGATAGGTATTGGATAGATAGAAGGATAAATAGGATAGGATGGTGGTGCTAAGTGTGGGGTATAAGGGCCCAAAATAGACATAGTGGGTGGAGGGACATAAGGACCCAAAATGGATGGAGCAGATGAGGGAGGAATATGGATGGTTGTTTTGAGACGATATGATAGAGGAGGGGGGATGGCAGCGAATGACTTGGAGTGATGGGAAGAGCCTATATTTCTTTTGGAAGAGGCTCGTTGAGGACTTATAGGTGTTGTACCAACATTTTTAGCTTGTGAGTTTTGAGAGATATAACCAAAACCACTTGTGTAGTTGTGCTCTTGGACTTGGATGGGCTCTAAAATACCTTGCTCATGAAGGCCTAAACCTTTTCCTTGATAGTTAATGTTCTTAATCATTTGATCCATGACAATATTTTTGTTATTCTAGAAGAATGATGTGAGTCCATTATTAGGTGAAGGATGATGAGTGGTATATATGCTTTGTTTTTCTTCTGCTAGTAGACCACCATGAAAGAATGTGAGAGTACCAAGGGGATATAAAAGTTGTGTGGAAATGATATGGTTAGGTGATGGTGGAGGATCATCAGATGGAGATGAGCATATACCTACATCTTGATCGAGATGAGTGAGTGATAAGGGATCAAGAGAGGTATTAGGTGACATGATAGGATCTAGATTTGTGGTAGTGAGTGATAAGGGCTCATGCAATGGAGATGGAGATAAGGGCTCATGAGCTAGAGTGGTGGAATCAAGGAGACCATGGGATGGAATGGATGGAGGACTATGATCTTGAGATGGGCTAGACGGGATGATAGGATCTTGATGTGGAGGAGGGGATATGGCATGCTTTGGATCAAGCTCTTGGCATGACTCATCATTTGTGGGAGGCAGGATAATGGAGGAATGTTGGATGGACCCCACAAGTGGGGGAGATGAAAGGATGGAGGATTCATTAAGTTCAAGGGAAGTGATATTGGTGATGCTAGGAGTGGAAGGAATGGATGGAGCTGGAGTGTCCTTGAGGGACTGGGTGGATCTAGGAATAGAAGATGGTGATTAGATTTTGCTATCTTCAATGGGCTCAACAGATCTCAGAGTAGGAGATGGGGGCTCAGTGGATGATGTGATGGTTTCAATGGTTTGAGTGGTGCTAGGGGTGGTAGCATCAATGATAGGTGTGGGCTAGAGAGGGGTCTCATCATTAGTGACCATGTTTGATAGATTGGGATGGCATGGTTCATGATTTCAAGTGGTGAATTTAGGGGTGTCTTCTTTTTCATAAGTCCTTGGAGAACTTTAGGAGTGAGAAACTTGCATATTCTAGGTTTAGAGGGTGAGGTAGGGGTGGATGAAGGATTGGGGATTGGTGGAAGATTGGTATTAGATGGGGGAATGGGATTGGATGTAGGACTGGGAGTTGATGGAGGACTAGGATTGGATGGGGAGTTAAGGTAGGGATATTGGAATGATGAATTAGGAGAAGAGGATATGGATGGTGGATTAGGACAAAAGGATGTGGGTGGTATATTAGGACAAGAAGATGTGGATGTTGGATTAGGATAGGAGGATGTGGATGTTGGATTAGGATAGGTTGATGGGGGTGCAGGATTAAGATAAAAAGGTATGGATATAGGATTAGGATGGGCAGATGGATAAGGAGGATTAGGATAGATAGAATGGTATGGAGGAATAGGATAGCAAGCATACGTGGATGAAGAATTGGGGTATGAAAGTGTGGATGGGGGATTATAATAGGGATGTTGGGATACTAGATTAGGATAAGAAGTCATGGATGTTGGATAAGAAGGTGATGTAGAGGGAGGATATGATGGAGATACATGTGAGGAAGATAGTGGATATCCCTTGTCAAAGGTAACATAAGAAGCATTATTAGGTGTAGATGAAGATGTAATGGGATAGCTCAGAGGGGGACTGGATTACAGGAAGTGGATGGAGAAATCTTCCTAGTGATGATAGTGTTAAGGGGATCTATGCCATATTCTTCTTGATCGACAAAAAATTCATTATTGTTGTCAACGTAATTAGGGTTTCCCTTGATTACTATTGATGGAGGATAAGGATTCATGATGGTGAAAGGATAGATAGATTTTGAATGGAAATAGACTAAATCTCAAATCACTATTGGATTAAAGCTCATATTAGGATGATTAGATGATGTGATGGGATTGATTCTAATGATTGGATTTGATTACCAAAGGACAATCTCAATATCGAATCTGCTTCGAGATGGAAGTAGATTGATTAGGTCGAAGGTGAATGGATAAGGATGTGATTGGATTGGATTGGATAAGATTGATCGATGATTGATAAGATCAAATGATGGATCAAATAGTGATGGAAGGGATTTTAAACCACGTTCAAAGATTACCCTAGGTGACTTAGGATATTGATTGAACGGGTTAAAGGATAAATGGATGATTGCAGCAACAAATCCACCTTGAGATTAAAAGAGGATTGATTGGGATGACAACGATGATTGACTTAGGATGGATGACAATCCTAAGCAGATGTTGATGATGATGATCAATTCAAACACTTAGGTCAATTTGAATAATAACCTGAAACAAAGTTCAAGAGATTTGGATGGGGAAGATGATGATTTGATTAGGGAAATAAATGATAGAAATGGACGAACGACTGCTCAAAATGAGAGGAGGATCAGGATAGATGAAAGATTACTCGAAATGAGTAAATGAATGATTGAGAGGGATGAATGACTACTTGAAACAAGTAAAAAACTGCTCACAATGGATAAATGATTCTCGAAACGAGAAGATGAAGATTCGAAATGGATGGAAAAGTGCTCAAAATAGATGAACGACTCTTGGAACAAGGGGATGAAGATTTGAAATAGATGAATGAGTACTCAAAATTGGTAAACAAGTGCTCAGAACAGATGAACAAGTACTCAAAATGAGTAAACAAGTGCTCGAAATGGATGAACAAGTACATGAAATGGATGAATGAGTACTTAGAACAAGTAAACAAGTGCTCAAAATGGATGGATGAGTACTCGAAATGAGTAAAAAATTGATCTAAATGGATGAAAAATAACTTGAAATGATAGAAGAAGGTTCGAAAAGGATGAACATTTACTCAAAACTAGTGAACAAGTACTCAAAACAAGAGGAGGTTCTGAATAGATGAACGATTGGTTGGAAAAAGGAAACGATTGATCGAGAGGGATGAACGACTACTCAAAATGAGTAAATGACTACTCATAATGGATGAACGATTTTTAGAACAAGAAGATAAGGTTCAAAATGAATGAATGATTACTCGAAACAAGTAAATGAATGATCGAGAGGGATGAACGATTACTCAGAAAAAAGTAAACGAATGAATGAAATGACTGAACAAGAGTTCAAAATGAATGAAGACTTACTAAAAATGAGTAAACAAATGATCCAAAATGATGAACAAATGTTTGGAATGGATGGATCAAAGCTTGAAATGAGTAAATGGTTGATTGGAATGGATGAATGAACACTTGGGATGACCAAATGGAGGATGGAAAAATTTGTTTGAAGGGTGGGTCAGCCCCTAGAACAGGTTAGGTTCACCCCTGGAGGTCCAGTCTACCCCTGGAATAGGTCAGGTTTACCCCTGGAGGGTGGGTCTGCCCCTAGTAGTGAAAAATGGACAAAATAATTGTTTGGAATAGGTAAATGAGCACATGAAACAAAGAAATGGACACTCAAATCGAGGGGATGAATGTTTAGGATAGGGAATGGATTCTTAGAATAGATGTATGAATGTTTGGAATGGGGAAGCAAGTGATTGAAATGATGAAATGGGCACTCAGAACGATGAAACAGGTGTTCAAAATGATGAAACGGGTGATAAAACTGACTATTCAAGGGATAGGTCCACCCTTGGAGGGTAGGTCTGCCCCTGGGAAAGGTCAGGTCCTCCCCTAGAGGGTGGGTTTTCCCTTGGAGGGCAAGCACACCTATTTGACTAAAAGCTGGTTAAATTTGACAAAAACAGGCTGAAACGGGACTGAGACAGAGGGAAGGTCTGCCCCTGAAAAAGGTTAGGTCCACCCCTAGTGGGAAGGTCCACTCCTGGACAAATCTAACTGGGTTTACAAAAAATACTAAGGAAAAGGACCCAAAACACATCAAACAACAATCGGAGGATAAGGCTGACTTGACTAAATAGAAAATTACTAGTTTTGCATAAAGAAAATAGTTCAAGTAGCACGATCCTAAGATTAGTAGATCATCGATATAAAAGGTTTCTAGGGATTCCTCAATATACACTCGGTACGTGAGGCCCAAACTATGAACACCAGCTAGTCACAAGCATGAGTCAGGAACCTTAGCGAGATACTAAAGGCTCGAACCAACTCTTCATGTCATCCCAACGCTTCGCCAATAATGACATGGTTGGATTGGGTTACAACTTTGGCTCTCCCCCCTTTGTATACCTGCTAGTATGCGTGGTTGGGATCATCCCTTGGGATGATGAAATCCCCAAGCAGGTCCCTTAAGAAATAGAAAAAATGGGTGACTCAAAAGGACTTGGTAAGCTACAATTTCTCATCACCCAAGATCACCAAATGGCACAAGGGCATTGGATATGTCAAAAGCGTACCACAAGCATGGCACTCAAAGTATATTAACACCCCCTAGTTAATCTATGTGCCTAAATTAATGAAAAATGATAACAAACAGCTAATAACTATTTTAAAATGGATAGCCCTGCAAGAAACTCGTTAGTACTTTGTTTTCTATTTTTTACCAAATGTTAGTTAAATCCTTGCACAAAAACCAACAACAAATGTTAGGGGGTCATAAATACTCAAAATAGCTGAAAAAAATGCTTAAACTTCAGTTTTCACCTTCTAGAAAAAGTTGTTTTTGGTCAGGTTTTCCCTTGGTTTTGGTCAGGTCCACCCCTAAAAAAGGTCAGGTTCACCCCTAGACTAGGTCAGGTCTGCCCCTTTGTGAAAAAACTAAAAAATCTTTTGTTTCTAAACTTTGTGGAGAGCAGGTCCACCCCTAGTCAATGTCAAATCTGCCCCTCTACTAAGTCAGGTCCACCCCTAGTGGGAAGGTCCACCCTTGGAAGGGCAGGTACACCTCTCTATTAGGGCAGGTCTGCCCCTCTACAACCTTCACCTGCAAACAGTGAAAAAAATAGAGAATGTGAAAGTAAAAGAACCATATGTGGGTCCCATCGGGCATGCCAGAAATGTGACCAAGTGAAAATATTTGTCCTAAAACATGCAACAACATAATAAATTCAAGAAACAAAATAAACACCTAACACCTCAAGATTGGGAAAAAATGTTAAAATTAACAAATGTAAATGGAAAGATTATACCTTGCTAAGTTGTTCCTTTGGTTGGCCCTTGATTTTTGATGTTGTGTATGCTCCTCTTGATGGCAAAAAGATGTGAGATGGAATGCAAAGATAGTTTAAAGTGGATGATTATGGGATGCAAGTGCTATGGTGAAGGAAAAGTGTGAAAATTGGCTAAGTATGTCTCAAATATCAAATTGGCAAGAGTTTGGTAGCAAAATCATGAAATCCCTAAATGAGAGAAAAGCGGGGGTATTTATAGAGGAGTTTGAATTCTCTAGAGAATTCAACAGTTGAGATTAAACCAACAAGGCCAACATGAAGGGCTATGGTGAGTTGAGGACTCACAAGCCCTCATATCTTGACATGTGGAATGTGAAGTGGCTTAGGAAGTGGATGTGTAAGTGAGGTGGAATAAGGACAAGTGATGTGGAAGAATGACATGTACCTTAAAAGTACATTGGGAGGTGAGAAGATTTCCTTAAAGGCATGTTCTTGTTCCCAAATGGTTGGAAAGTGACATGAGAGGAATTTTAGTATTCCTCAAAAATCTCCATGGGGAAGAAGAAAGCAGTTGGGAAAATAAATGTGAATTAAAAATTCACATGCTTGGAAGAATATCATGGACAAGACAAGGTTCCAAACAGGGAAGCACTTGTCCACATGTGACTTGATGTGACAAGTCAAAGATTCTAGAAGATGCAGGGGAAAAGGGGATTCTAGGAGGAATAAAAGTGAATTAAAAGTTCACATGGGGAAGAGAGCAGTTTTGGATGAATAAAAAGGAATTAAAAATTCCTTGGGGGATGGGGAGATTTGAGCAAGGTACTGATTAGGCTTAACTAGTTAGTGATTAGAAGATGATTAATAGTTAATGAGGATTAGAGGTCAACTTGCAAAAGTTGGAGGATGTGACACATCCTAATAAAGAATTAGGCATGTGCACATCCCTAATGAAGAGATTAGGAGATTGATTAAGATTAAAAAAAGGATGTGACATGTGAGGAATTAAATAAATTTCATATTTATTTAATTCATTTGATGAGAAGGAGAATAAAGGGTAAGGTAGGATTTAGAAGAATTAAGGGTATTAATTAAATAATAGCGATATTATTTAATTAATGCAAATAAGAGGATATTAGACGAAAAGGGATAAATTTGGACAAATGAAGTGTCCAAATTTAGGTGTCTAAATTCATATATCTTTCCAAAGTGGTGTGATTAAGGTGATTTCCAACGATGATGTCTATTGTAGGTAATATATATCTATAGGACATTTTATTAGATGTTGATTAATTGATAAATTATTTGATAAGCTATTGATATAAATTTTAACTGGCGTGTTTAACCATGATCGAGACTTAAGATGTTTGTATTTAAAGTTTATGATTCACTGATTGTTGTACCTATTTCTATTTGTGTTACCAAAAGTTGAAGGTGATGATCAATTTATTAGGGATAAAAGTTTATTGCGAGTGAAAGCAAAATGGGATGGGTGATTATTTTTTCCAATATTTCAATGTTTTTGATGTTTCGAATTGTTGTGAGGTTGTTTTTGGAATTTTTGAGTTTATTTGAATATTAAATTTTTCAAGTTATTCAAGGGTTTTTTGGGTTTATGAAGATATTTGAGGCTGTTTTTGAAGTTCTAAAATTTTCTAAATGTTTTGATTTTCACATTTTCCAAATATTTTTTATTTTCCCAGGTTAGACCAAGAATAGGACCTAAGGGGGATTGACCTAATGCCTCAGGGGCTCATTGATGATGGATTTACCTATGTAAATGTGCAAAGGCAACATAGTTCAACAAGTGTTTTTGATTTTGATGTTTTGACCTTTTTATGCATTTTGACCTAATTTGGATATTTTTGGAATTTCAAGATGATTTGGATGTTTTTGAAATTTCTGAGAATGATTTGGATGTTTTTTATATTTTGACATTAAAAATGTTTCAATATTTTTGAGATTTTGGAGATATTTCAAATGTTTTTAGGATTTTGGAGATATTTCAAATATTTTGGGATTCTTGAGACTTTAAAAATATTTCAATATTTTTGTGTTTTGAAGATATTTCAAATGTTTTTTGGGATTTTTGAGAGTATTAAAGAGAATATAAAAGAACCTGATTTGATGCTAGTACATGAATATTCCCCTAGTGTGATATGATAGACTACCTCAATATAGGCAAGACAAATTGACCTTAAGAATGTGCCAAGTAGTACTAGAGGGAATAGATAATTGCTTAATACCAAGCTATGGTATAGACTCGGAGGGATAGAAGAATAAATATGATAGATAGATGGAAGATGAATTCTATAGATTGAACTAGAAAGATAAACCAAAGAGCCAATGCTAGATGGGATATAGTTCTTATTTATGCAAGGTGCATGCTTGCTAGGTTTTTGCCAAGGTACTTTCCCAAAGCACCACCGAAGTGGTTTTCGCTAGAGGATGATTTTTATCTTTCATATTTTGATTTTTTTTCTTTTTTTTTGGATTTTTTTTTATGTTTATGGATTTTTTGTATTTTATACCCCTCATGGGCTAGACATAAAACTTTTTGAGATGTATGTTGTTGATGTGTTCTTGCAAGGGTTCTCCTTTAGGGGTAGTTAGTTGATAATCTCTTGAGCCATAACTTGTGACAATGAAAGGTCCTAACCAATTTGGTTCAAATTTACCATTGCTATCTTCATTTGGCATGTTCTTTTGATTCTCTTTCAAGAAAATGTCTCCTATTTGGAAGCACTGACCCTTGATCTTTTTGTTATAGCTCCATCTAAGCCTATTTTCATAGGCTTGTAGGTGATTCAATGCTTTAAGGCAACGTTCATCCAATAATTCTAGATCATTTAGCTTGGATACTCTTTACTCTTCATTAGTGATGAGGTGTTGCAATGAAACTCTTAGGGATGGGAGCTTGACCTCAATAGGTAGGATGGATTCAATTCCATAGATCAAGGAATAAGGTATAGCACATGTGTGGGTGTGCAAATGTTGGTTCAATAATCCCACAAGGTGGGGTTTAACTATAAATTCTAATCATGACTAGCTTCATTGACTGTCTTCTTTAGGATCTTAATAATGGTCTTTTTAGAGGCCTCAAATTGATTGTTTCCTTAAGGGTAGGAAGGAGTGGAAAAGTGATGCTAGATATTGAATTGAGGGTAGAGTTCATGAACATCTTGGCTCTTAAAATGTGTTCTATTGTCTGTGATAAGGGCTTGAGGAACACCATAATGGTAGATAAGGTAATTCAGGATAAATGGGTGAGTGTAGAATCATGGGGGTCCAGAAAGTGTGATATGACAAAAAAAGTGGCTAACGACTTCTTTTATCTGAATTTGACAAAATGAAAAGAAATTATAGAGAAAATTGTCAACTTTCCAAAAATATAAGATATTCCTTATTTGGAATTAAATAGATAAATTTTATTATTGATCTTTTCTATATACATTCTAACTAAAGTCTTAATTGATAGGCTAATTGAAAAACATTTATAATTATTAAATGATTTCATATTTGTTGAATCCAAAAGATGTGACACATTATATGCTTCTCATACTATACGATAAAAAAAATAAAAAAAATAAAAAACAAAATTCATAATTTTTTTACCAAGTTATGGTGGTCAAACAAACAAGTTTTAATATTTTTAAAAAGTTTTAATAAAAAATTCATAACTAATTATTTACTTTCAAAAATATTACAAAAAAATGTAGCACATCTTGGCATGTGTCCTCTACTTATATTGAAAGTTTCAAAATAAATTTTTTTTTTCTTGTACTTAGGTTGCTTAGACATACACCTACTTTTTATTTTTTCCTGAAAATTTAGTACTACTACATTGAAATTTCAAATTTTCACCAAAAAGATTTACCTTTTTCCAAAAAAGGAATAGTATCCTAGAAACTACATTCAATTTGCTACAAATTTTTCTTCTTGCATATTTTTCAAATTTTTATTTCAAACTTCCTAACTCTATTTTTCTATATTGTATTGCCACTTAAGGGCCTAGTTTGGACCCCCATGATCCTGCACTGACCCAAATTTGGATATCTATTTTCCCATTATATAGGTCATTGGTAGGACTTCAATCCACTTCATAAAGTACTTAGTGCTATGATGATAAAATTATGACCATTAGAAGAGGTAGGGGTGATTTTGCATATGAGATCAAGTCCCCATTATGAAAAGGACAAGGTGTAGTGATAGGACTAAGCTCTTGAGTTGGTGCATGAATGAGGTCTCCATGTTGTTGACATTGCAGATGTTTCTTGACAAACTGATTTGCTTCTTGTTCCATGGTGGGCCAATAGTATCATATCCTCAATCATTTCTTGGCCAAAGTTGTTCCACTTGAATGTGACCTAAAAATGCCTTTATACACTTCATTTAACACAATCAAAGCTTCCTCTTGGTTGAGACATCACAATAACATTCCTTTGAGGCTTCGCTGGTAAAGGGTATTACCTAAAAGAAAAAATCAGCATGCTCTTCTAATAAAATTTTGTTTTAGGTTAGAGATAAGGTCAAATGGGAGGATATCGTTATGAAGGTAAGTGAATATGTCATGATACCACAAGGAACAAAGACCAACAATTTCACACAAAAAATCAGATTTGGGTACCTTGAAATATGGTACGAGAAGCTTCTCAACAAGGAACTCACATTTAAAAATACTATGAGGCATGTCCAACAAGGATCTAATAGTAGCCATGGCATTCACTACTCGATTGTTGATTCTCGATATCTGTTCAAATGTCATGTCAATGAAATAGTCCTTGAAACTTTACACCATCTTCTTATAGGGCATTAGTTTGTCATCCTTAGCTTGATAGTCATCATTGATCTAGTTTACAATCAGCTAAGAATCTCCATAGACTTTTAACTCTTAGATTTTCCATTGTACCACAATTCTAAACCCTGTAATGAGGGTCTCATACTCATCTATCTTATTTGTGTAGGGAAAAGCTAACTTGTATGATTTGGAAATGCAATCACCTTGCACCAGGTGTTGAATAAAATTCTTTCTCTAAACCCATGTTATGTGTAAGAACCATTAAAATAAAAATTCCATTGATTTATCATGCTAAGAGTGAACACTAATTAATTGAGAAATTTTGACACCAAAGGATTCTCTACATAGATAGGTGTTTTTGCTAGTTGATCATCAACGACTTATCCCTTGATGGATTTTTGATCAACATATTCTATGCCAAATTCTATAAGGATCATTACCCATTTTTGTTGTACGACCTATGAGAGTAGCTTTTGATAATAAGCACTTGAGTGGATCTATCTTAGAGATGAGTTTAACTTGATGGGAAATCATGTAGTTCCTAAGATTTTGGGAAGCAAACACCATTGCTAGACAAGATTTTTTGATGGGCATATAATTTAGCTCATATCATACCAAGGTTCTATTTATGTAATATATAGCTCTCTCTTTTCCCGTTTCATTATGTTGAGCCACGAGAGCCCCTAAGGTTGTTGAGGTAGCTAATATGTAGAGTATCAAAGGATTGTTTTCTATTGGAAGTATCAAGACAAGTGGTGTCACTAGATAATCCTTAAGTTGTTGAAATGCCTTCTCATAATTCTAATCCCACTTGTAGGACACAAGCTTATGAAGAGATGAATAAACAAGTGACACTCATTTGCTAACTACGCAATGAACCTTCTAATAGATTGAAGTTTCCCTTGTATGATTCAAAGTTAGTTGAGGGTATGTGGTGGTTGCATGTCCATGATTGCTTTTACTTTAGTCAGGTCCACTTCAATTCCCCTTCACAATACAATGTATCCCAAGAGTTTACATGTAGTGACACCAAATATGCACTTCTTAGGGATCAAATCATACTTGATAATGCTCCATTTTGTCAAAAAAAATTCCTAACACTTCTAGATGTTCCTTCCTTGTTATAGGCTTAGCCAAGATGTCATACACATAGTCCTATAGGGTCTTATGGATCATGTCATGAAATATGAGGGTCATGGCTCTTTGATATGTTGCTCCAATGTTCTTAAGACCAAAAGAAATTATATCCCAACAATAAGTTCCCCACAAGCACATGAATGCTATCTTATTGTGATCTTCCTTAGTTATCATTATTTGATTATATCTTGAAAATTCATCCATGAGTGAAATAATTTCATGTCTAGCCATCAAATCCACAATGATATCTATTTTTGGTAGGCTAAATTCATCCTTTGGAAATTCCTTATTCAAGTATCTAAAGTCTATGCATATCCTAATGCCCCCAATGGGTTTGGAAACTGGAACTAGGTTGGAAACCCACTCAAGATAGTCTATTGGTTTGATGAACCCTATATCAAGGAGCTTTTGTAACTAGACCTTGACTAACAATGCTATTTATGGATGCATTTTTCGTAACATTTTCTTTAGGGTGAACTATGAGGTGATGAAAAACCAATTATGTGTCTAACCTCAACATATATGCATATGACCAAGAAAATTTAAATTTTGTTCTCTTAGGAATGTTGCAAATTTTGTATGTTCATCATCTTGGGAAAATCATAGAATGTTACATGTGGTGCTTCATCCATTCCTACATTTACTAGATTAGATGCCTCTACCAATTTATTGTTTACTTTTCCTATTTTTTTGTAATACTGCATATTGAATCCTTCATTCTTGGACACCTTAGAGAGGTTTTCACCCTCATATATGTCCTTTATTTTGAATTTTTGTGATAAAAAAGTGCCACAGTGTGGTTTTCAATTGTAGATTAAGTTATGATTTTCATATTTTTAATTTTGTGACTAAGAGATTCAATCATCTCACTGTAGTATTCTTGGGTGTCCAAATTAATGTTAAACACTACATTATGATCTCCAAATGGTATGCAGTCTCTGAACCTCATAAATTCAGAGATAGCCTCATCATGTTTTAAAGAATCAAGAATCGGTGGACCTTGTTGGTCCCAGTTAATGAGTTGGGGATAAACAAGTCTTGGTTCGGTAATTTGGCTAGAAGATTCAAAGGATGTGGTGGTGATCATGAAAATGCACGTATCCTCAAAAAGGTCTATGATATCAAGGGGGAAGTAATCAATAGCATAATTGTGTGATGTGCTTAACCAAGAGGAGGATTTAACTTCCTTAGTAGAAGCACCTTTTCCAAGAAGGGTCACTTTTCTCATGGTGAATCCAAGACCATGATGATTTAGACCAAGATTTTCATTCTTGTTATATCCCATGCATTTCATCAACTGAAGCCCTTGTCTTTTTTCATCCATGGGAAGGGGAGGTACTTATTTCTCATCTTGATATAACCACTTTGATGTTGTATTCTCAGCAATGACTTCCTTGTTTCTAGGTCACCCTACTTTGTGAAAGTTGTAGGTGCTATTCTGATTGTCTTTGTCACTTTTTCAATATGCTGAGGTTTTCCATAGGATCTAGGAGAAAGAGGATTTTTTCCCACAACAAAAGAGTCTTTTAGATTGTAATCTCCACAACCATTATCCTTGACAATTTCTTTGATCTCTAGTATATTCTTCAATGTTTATGCCTTAGACTCCTATGTAGAAGCTAGGGTAGATGGGTCACATAGGATGAAGGTACTAGTACTTCATCATTTTTAGGAATTTGTGGCACCTTGTAATACTTCTCTTCCAAGTTTTTGCAATAGAAAAAAGTCTTTGGAACACCATGAATTGTTGTTTCCCTTTTCTCATATGAAAAATTAATACATTATTGATAGGTCGATGCCACAACTTCCAGGACATGAATCCATGGTCGACCAAGTAGTATGTTGTAAGGTAAATCAAGATCAAGGACTTGAAAAATTGTTTCTGCAATAGCTAGTCCTACTTGGATAGGTATCTTGATAATTATTTCTAAACTCCATTCATTATCATCATAAGATTTGATACTTCAACACCTTTTTCTTTCTCAATTACATCTTCAGAGTAGCCTAGGTTTTTTATTAATTGGAGGCTAAAAATATTTAGGCTAGCACCTCCATATACCGAGACTCTTTTAACTTTATTCTTGTGGATGTAGACCTCAAGATGTAAAGCATGATTATGCGATGGTTGCAGTGGGAGGTCACTCTCAAAAAATGTAAGTTGATGGGTGGATGTGATATGTCCAACCATAGCTTGTAATTTATCAGTATCAATGTCATTATGTATGAATGATGATGAAAGGGATTTCTCTAGGATATCCTTATGTTTAGGGGATATTTTCAAGAGTTATAAGATGGCAATCTAAGCAAGGGTTATCTTCAATTGATCCAAGAGACTATAATCTGTAGGATTTTTCTTTGATGGGGTTCTAGGTTGTGGTGAGGCTCCCAGGATAGTTACTTTCCCTCTTCTCATGGTGACTCCACACTCAGTAATAGGTCCTTTTATTGTGATAATGGATATGTGACATGATCACATGCTCCTATGATATTGTTGTATACATGACTAACTTGATGGTAACCTTTTCCTTTTTTGTTATCATTTTCCTTGTTTTTGATTAAGGAACAAATAGGTTTTAGAGGGATCCAAAAACCCTTAACAGTAACAAAGTGTGAGATAAGACATTAACAGAGCATAGACAAAAAATAGGACACTGCCCACAAAGAAGAACACACAATATCACCAGGGTAGAACAGACAAAAAACTGACAAAAGCCACAAGACAACTAGCCTCTAGGCTAGGTTTTGAAGGATCTCTACCACTTCCTGCTCTAGATTGTTCATGTTGAGAGTAGACTTCTTGATCTCCTGGATGTTGACAAGTGCTTGGTCTTCCTTCCTTTTCAGGTTTCCTCTGGTCCTGTTACTCGGCCCCCCACTATCCAGATGCCCATCCTCATTGTCCAAGTCCAGAAACATGATAGTTTTTACTTGATGGGTTTTTTCTAGGTTTTCCACCATGCTATTCATGGTCTGTGCAGTGGATTTTAAAATTTTGTGGTTCATAATCAACACTTTGTGGAGAGAGATTTTATTATTGCTCAACTGATCCTCCATGTCCGCCTTCTTGCCATCATGATTGCCTTTGAAATCCTATAATTCCTCCACCGTTTTCTTAAGGTATTCAACCATATACTTCTTCTCCTCTTCCATCCATAAATCAGTATGTCGACCACTACCACTACCTTTGTTATTGTCATTTGTGGCTTTCTCCAATTTACTATTCATGGCTCTTTGATTGATCATAATTTCCTTAATTTCAAAGAACACCCATCTCATAAGTCTAAATTTATCCACCGCCCCATTACGGGAAATAGCAAGCACATCAGTGGGAAATTCCCACTCCTCCTTAAAGTAATGATCCCTTGCCTTGAGTTCCATAGGGAAGCGAGGTCTCTCTTCTATGTTAGTCTCAGGGTAGTTGGAATACTCAGACAATGATTCTGACTACGACTCCTCTTCATTCACATCAAAGGAGGGGTCCTCTGAAAATTTTCTCTTGCCCATTTTCAAAGTAGAATCCCTAGGTTTACCCTTGTCCTTGTCATCAACCTTAACCTTAGGCAACGGGGGCTGGCGAGGCAGAGCCGACATGGCTTTGAAATGATCATAAATAAGGACAAGCAATCATTCATGAAGGATAGATTACCTAATGGGGTTTTTTCTATGGTTTTTCAGACTGGTATTCAGAGAAGAAGTCAGATAAAAAGGAAAGGAAATCCTGACTTGGTGCCTGAAATGATTTAGCAGAACGAAGTGATACCCAAAAATTTTGGTGTAACAGCCGTCCAAAGTGACATACTCCATCAGCACATTCAAAACTCTCCTCCAATGTGAAACAATTGTGTGTGTCATAGTAGCTTCTAGAGGTCCTACGTAACTCCTCCTTCTCAACTTCCGACTTGGGGAACTTCTTGACCACTTCGTTAGATTGATTCCTGACCCTATAGAATTTTATGCCCTCCATCGAGAGGCCAGTAACCTCAGCAATCAACTATTCATTCATAACATGTCTGCCAAATAGGTTTATCTCACCATTTTTCTAGTCCTTCTCAAAAACCCTAGTCACCTCTGGATCCCGGCCATGGAGCTTTTCAATAAAAATAGTAATGCCACCATTCTCTAGCTTCTTCCATAGCTTTGGATTATTCTTCAGCTGATCACAGCTTATCGGCTCCACTATGCGACTTTCGCCACCCATCGTTTCGCCAGCAGAAATAGAATAGTCCAGAACCCTGTAGAAACAAATTCCTAAATTCCTTATTAATCTATAAATATTAACAAATAATGTTCATTAATTGCATCTATCTATCTTATATTATTAAAATCAAAATTTTATGTCCATGTTTTTATATAATATAAAATAGTTTACTCTTAAGTGAATAATTAACTTTATGGTGTTTTCCCATTTATTCACTTGTTTATAAGTAGATACTAATATTTAATAATTAAATGCATCTATCTAACTTATGTCTCCCTTAAAATGACATCTTTGTATCTGTGATATCTATAATAAATATACATTTAATACACAATTTATTTCATTTATAAAAGTAGAAATAAAATTTATGACCTAATTAATATAGGCACCTCTAAAGTGATATATTGATCCATTTTAAATAGATATATTTAGATATATATACTAAATATAAAATAAACAAATAATTTACCTTCATTTAAAAGTAAATAAAATGTATAACCTATTTTTGTCTTTTGGATAGATATTTAAGATATATAAGATATTTATAATAAATCCAAAGTAAATAAATAATTTATTTTTATTTAAATATAATAAAATATAAATAAAATGTATGACCTATTTTTTACTATATTTGTGTCCACACATTGACATAGATTTATCTAAGATAGATATAAGGGAGAGGGGCCTATAGTGGGCCACCCTAACTTTGTGCTTCTCAAAGTCTTATGTGAAAATTTATAATCACTCCCAAAATTGTACAACTTCTTTGGCAAGTCCCCTCCTTATAAAAAATTGATTTCAAGGCCACATCATCAAATATGATGCCACATCAACATGCTTTTTGTCAAGGTATACAAAAAGGCCCCAAAAAAAGGTGAGACTGATAGTGGGTCACTAAGTCATGTATTATTGGTGCACTGATGTGGCATCACATGATTTGCCAATTTGTGTACTTTGTGGATAAAAGTGTTTTGAAATTGGATATTAAGTGTAAGTTTATTGGATATTAAGCCTGCCTACTATGGGGCTCACTTAGGCTTACTTCTATACCAACCATTGGACCCCTACCCACTATAGGCCTCTTTCCCTTATTACTAAATACTTTTTTTTTAAAAAAATTGTATTTTAACATTGCAAAAGATAAATATTTCATTTACTTTAGAACTAATGGACTATTCACTACCATGTTGAATATTGTAACAATTTTGAAACTATTCAAAACATTTACAGCCACTATCCCAAAGTTTACTTAAAAAAAAGAAATAGAATATATCAAATCATTTATAATTATAAGAGATAATATGAATCCATTGACATTCATACCTTGTATAAAATAGTTACTTTTCTTGTGTTGAATACAATCATAATGTTTAATTTTAAAATAAAAACACTTTAAAGTGGAGAATTTAATTATATATAATCTCAAACATTTTTTTATATTTATAATCTTGATTAATAATAGACTATTGATAAAATAAATTTAATATTTTCTATATTAAAAATTATTTAATAAATTTAATTATATTAGCATTTCTATCTTTAGAAAAATATATGTAAAAGATGTTTATATATTATTTTTATATGTAAAATATATGACATATATTACTTTATATGTAGAAATGATGACATACTTTCAGTTATAAGAGAGAATCCAAGACCATATCCATATCCATATCTTGTATCAAAACACATATTTTTAAGAAGTACATGGGTGTGCCCCACTTGAATATTGGTCGAAGCTTCTTGCTAGAGACATTTGCACACATTGCACATCCTCTATGACTTAGCATTATTTTAGATTAAACACACTTTTAAATTTCACTAATTTTTTTTTAATATTTTTATTATTAAGATGCATAAATATTGAATTGATATGACATGGCATATCATGAGTACTACAATAGTTATTTTTTATTATTGATTTTGGTTAAAGGTTGTGCATGTCTACATTCATTATAATAGATTTAAATTTTAGTCATGATAAATTATAGCACACAATCAGTTGTCAAGTACATAAATTACTAAGTAGATAAATAATTATAATTGCAATAGTATCCACTAACTAATTAAAAATGGCGATTCCAATAATAATTACAAAGGAAAATACTAATAATTATCTATATAAAATAGAAAAAAAATTAACAAAATTTAAAGTCATCATTATATGTCCACACACTTTGATAGAAAATCTCTAACCAATTTAACCTAAGATAATCTAGGGTCACTTTTCAATAATGACAAAAACATTTATAATGGTCATTATTATAACAATGATAGTATATTTGTAATTATGATATTTGTACATCAATCATTATTATTCTTAAATTCTAATAAAAGATAAAACTCTACATATAATCAATTATAAATAGTTTTTTTTTAAATATTTAAGAAAAAAAGTCATCTTAATTTTACAAATCATACATATTTAAACAACATATAATTTATTATTAAATACAAATTAAAAAAAATCTAATTAAAATAATGTATGATAAACAAATAATAATGTGTCACAATATCACAAATGTATAAAACATATATATAAACATTGAGTGTTCAGCTTTGGTTGAACTTTGATTTTCATGGACTTCCCTTCATTTAATCTTTTACTAAACTTGATAATATTTATTAATCCCACTTTTATTCTTTTAAGTGATCTTAAATAAAATCTCGACTCCTCGCAACTCACCGAAAATTACTTTTAATTCATTTGCCTTTAAGCCATCCATCTCACAACCTCAACATTGATTTCCTTCCTATCCAGACAATGGGCAGCAAAGAATGAAAAATGATATTTCACATGTTCATAGTATTGAAATAATATTTTGGGTTGTGTACCAAAGAAGTTTTCATTATATATTTTTTTTAAAAAGGTTTGGGATTTTATGTAATTTTAAGGTTCAAAGAATTATAACAAATATAGGTACATATTAATCTATAAATATTAACAACTAATATTATTGAAATCAAAATTTATTTCTATATTTTTATATAGTATGAAATAGTTTACTCTTAAGTGAATAAGTAGCTTTATGTCATTTTCCCATTTATTCCCTTGTCTATAAGTAGATATTAATATTTAATATTTAAATACATCTATCTAACTTATGTCTCCCTTAAAATGGCATCTTTGTATCTACCATATCTATAATAAATATACATTAATGCATCCATTGCATGCAATTTTTTTAACTGATAGTGATAGTCCAACTAATGAACATGTAGAATTAAAAAAGTGACCACAATTCTATATAGTCTATATTTAATTGTCTATTTTAAAATAGTTAAAATATCCTTTATCTTTCTTTCTATTGGTTCATGTTGTGAACAGTATTGCAAAACTCAATATTTTTTTTTCTAAATTATGTGTAATAAATTTAATTCATTGAATCAAATTTCAAACCTATTAATGACTTGAATGACATGAGAACTATTACGTACATCATAATAAAATTACATTATTGATTAGAGGTAGTATTTTTCATATATCATTTAATAATTGGTAAGATTTTCAAAACCTATTAAATAAATGTGAGTACACTCAATGCATATTTTATCTATGTATTATAAATATCAGAATAAAATTTATCTATCTATAATAAATATCAGAGTAAAATTTATCTATCTACAATTAATATTTCAATAAAATCTACCTATCTACAATTAAATATTAAGGTAGAGATTTTACAAAATATACATATAATATAATTTAGCAAGGCAAAAATTACATAAATATCACATTATGAAAAAGATAAGAAGAAATATATATATATATGTAACATTGATTTTTTTTGCAACATTAATCAACTATAATAATAACATTATACAACAACAAACAATCATATTACACCCTTGCCTATTTTTATTAACTAAATGTTTAAAACAATCAAGTATAGCCCACAAAATGCATCTCTTGTTTCATTTATAAAAGTAGAAATAAAATTTATGGCCTAATTAATATAGGCAACTCTAAAGTGATATATTGATGTATTTTAAATAGATATATTTAAGATATATATGCTAAATATGTATAAAAACAAATTATTTATCTTCATTTAAAAATAAATAAAATGTATAATCTATTTTTATCTTTTGAATAGATATTTAAGATATATAAGATATATGTAATAAATTCAAAGTAAATAAATAATTTATTTTTATTTAAAAATAATAAAATATAAATAAAATGTATGACCTAGTTTTTACTATATTTATGTGTCCACACTTTCACATAGATTTATCTAAGATAGATATATTACTAAATACTTTTCTTTAAAATTTTGGTATTTTAACATTGCAAAATATAAATATTTCATTTACTTTAGAAATAATAGACTATTCACTACCATTATGTCATTGAAATTCTTTAAATTGAAGGTGATTGTTTTTGGTTTCAATTGGGAGTTTTAGATGGCTACAAGCCTCTCTTATTATTGTATATGTCCTCCAGTTACTTAAGGGGATATTATATTCTAAGCTTAGATCATTCCAATCTTTTAGTTTCCCATCTTTCAGAATTTCACTAAAGTATTTTATCCCTTTTTGAGCCTAGTTTTTTGCATAACATCCTTGAATTAATTCTAGAGGCCTTCCTTTGTGCTTCAAATTCTACCATATAGATCTATTGGTTAGGATGACCTTGTTATCACCCTTGGTGAAGTGGCAGTTGGATAGATTTTTTTTATTATTTCCCAAGCCTTCCATATGGTTCTAAATACATAGGATCCTATAGGTAACATAGGCCATTTGCTACTAAGGATATCATTGAAAGGCAGAGACTTCCATGATTTAGCGTGTTTAGGAAAATCATTGGTAATGTTTTTCCTGATTAGCACTTTCCATGGTTCCTCACTATCCATGGCTTCAATTACCCATTTTGATGCTAGAGCAATCCCTTGAATCCTTGGATCTTTCAAGCCAAGACCACCCCTATGTTTTGATATGGTGCACCACTCCAATTTAACTAAGTGTCTTTTCCTTTTCCCTTTACCATCTAACCAAAGAAACTCTCTTATTTTTTTTTGGATATCATTAATTTGGTAGGAGCTAAAAAACCACACTAAGGCAAAGTAAATGTTGTAAGAAGACAATATTTTTTGAAAAATTTGTAACCTTCTAGCCAATGATAGGTACTGTCTATTCCACTTGGCCAACTTCTTCTTTATCTTGTCTTTGATCCAACACCACATCTCTTTTAGGTTAGGATCAATTGCAAACGGGATACCCAAATATCTTATCAACTTCTGGGGTCCCCCCATTGGATGCCATATTTGTTTACCTAATTAGGAGGCTTCCCCTTCCAACCCAAGAGGCTAGACTTTGTAGGGGAAACTTTGGCACCCGAAGCAAGATAAAATATTTCCAAAATTCCCATTAAATTTGCAAGATTGTCCTCTTCTAGGTTCATAAGGATGGGAGTATCATCAATAAACTAAAGGTTAATGAGTTCATTATTATCAGGTAGTCTGATACTTCTCACTTTTGGGACCAAAGAATTATCCCTTAAGATATAGTGAAGTGCATCAGAGGTAATTACAAATAGGGCTAGTGCAAGTGGGCAACCTTGTCTTATTTATCTCCCAAGTGAGATAGCATGGGTGAGAACTCCATTAACCTCCACCTATGTAGATGCATCTTGGAAGAGGGTTTTAACCATATGGAAGAATTCCTTTGGGAATCTACATGCCTCTAGAATAAAGAGCACAAAATTCCATTCAATCCTATCATAGGATTTTTCAAAATCCAATAGAAACATTGCTACATCTTGCCCTGTGTATTTTTCCCAATTCATGGCTTCATAGCTTGTAATAAGGTTTTCCAAGATGTACCTCCCCTTAATGAATCCAGTTTGAGTAGAGTTGATGACATTGGGTAGGATTTCAGCCAGTCTTTTAGCTAGCACTTTGGAAAAAAATTATATGAGACATTCAAGAGTGTAATGGGCCTCCAATTCTTAACAAGGGTTTTATCCCCTTCTTTTGGGATCAACTTAATTATACCTTTATTGATATTTTTTCCTAGGACTGTTCCTTTCTCAATAGCCTCCTTATACAGTTGGGAGAGATCATCACTTGCCCAATCTATGAAGGTCCTATAGAATTATGCAAGGATACCATCTAGTCCTAGAGATTTGTCATTTTTGAGAGAGAGAATGGTTCTCCTTATATAATCTTTGGAAATCCCCCTTCCTAGCTCTGCAACTGTCTCATCACTAATCCTTTTTGGCATGATTTCCTTGATATACTCTCTAGCATGGGAGCAAGGTTCATTACCCCCTTCTAAGGTGAAAAGAATGATAAAATAGAAAAAAATGCTCTCTTATCTCCTCTTGTTTTATTAGAATGTTTCCATTTGCATTGATCTAATCAATCTACTCTCTACCCTGATTTTCTTTTAAGTATTTGAAAAAGAACTTTGTTCCTTTGTCTCGATTCTCAAGCCAATTCATTTTGGCTCTGACTTTCATTCCCTAAATCTTATTGGCTTGGAGTCTCCTTAGCTTGTCTTTGGCCAGTGCAAGCTTTGTCTACTAGAAGATTATCATTATGGTTTGCTTGGACTTTTGATTCTACTTGGTAGAGTTTATCTTGTAAGGACTCCTTTCTTCTAACCTTGGCTCTTTTCCTCCCTATAGTTTGAAAGAGGATCTTCCATCCTTCAACATTCAAGTCCCATCTTTCAATGGGGGATAAATCTCTATGCTGCCAATTATTGAGTAACCTGAGAGAAGCTATGGCATTTCTGCAATCTTCATCTTTGAGAAGGCTAGTGTTGAGACAAAACTCATTTTTAGGGCCTACAGTTGTTATTGCTCCTTCCTTGAAAAGAAACTTAGCCCTTATTGGGTGATGGTCAGAAAGAGTGTAGGGGGTGACCTCCACTTTGCAACCTTCTTTAATCAAAGTAGCTGAGAAGAAGGCCTTATTGATACAAAATTTGTCTAGTTTGCAAAATATTCTCCTCCCTCCTCTTTGAAAGTTACACCAAGTGTACCAAATGTCTTTGCATTCTTTATTTTGACCTTCAATGGGGTCTTCAAGTTTTAGCTTGGATTTTAGCCTTAGCCAATAGAATCTCTCACTCTCTTTCCATTCATGTCCAGTTCCTCCCCATTTTTTTCCCCCTTTTTCAATAAAGTTAAAGTCTCCCTCGATTATCCAAGGGATTTCCTACAAATTATAAATCCATTTCCAAAGAAGCACTCTATCTTTATAATCATTGGGGGCATAGACTGAACAAATTCCAAACTAGTCATGTTTCCTCGTAATGATTACCCAAGCAGCCCAATTCGAGGGAGAAACTCTGTGATTTTCCACAAACTAAGAACATTTTTTAGCCATTAATATTACAACCCCTCCCTTTCATTTTTCATGATTGGTGGAAAATTGAGAAGCATCCTTCCAAATCACCCTCAGGCTAGTTTCCAAAGCAAATCTAGTGGATTTGACTTCTTGTAAGAAAACAAAGTCCTTCTCCTTCTTTTGTGAGATAAGTCTCCTAACCATATGCTTCATGTCTAGGGTTTCAAGACCCCTTACATTCCAAGAAAGACAATTAATTTCCATTATTTTGTTCATTGGTAGTGGGTTCCTTGTCACACCTAAAGTTGTCAAAACATTTAGGTAGTCTATTTTTTGCTTCCATTCTCTTTGCAGTGGGTGGTAAGGTCACCCCACTAAGTTTATATATTTTATCTTTCAATAAGTGATTAATGTTTTTCTCCTCCTATTGTTTGGCATTATCCATTCCTTTCTTCTTTTTGTACCTTTGAGTTATTTTATCTAGAACCTCCATAGGAACTCCCTCCCCATCAGTGGTTTCCCTAGTAGAGAATATCCCTAGGTCATCTAAAAAATCCATACCCAACTCGGAGGAAAATCCATCCGAACTTAACACTCCATCAAGGGAATTATATGATAACAATGAAAGATTTGGAATCTGAATTTCATCCACCTTATCATTCCCATTCACAAAGGAAATAGTATTGAAATCCAATTATGGCCTCAATCCCATCTCAAATCCTTTAGATTGGAGGTTTTCCAAGTTCTTATCACCATTATCTGAATTCAATTTCTCCAAGATTTCAATAGCCCTAGAGGGGAAGTCCCCTTGCTTCTCAGAGACTAAGTCTCCTTTACTAGGATGAAGACAATTGTTCTTCCTAGTCTCCTGAGGCAACATGTCATCTTGGTTTCCCTCATTCTCACCTGCACTATGCTCTTCTCTAAAACACTTATCATTGAAGGTATAAATTTCCTTCATATAATTTTTATTATTCTCTTCAAGCCTCTTTACTTGTCTAAGTTTTTGCAATGCCAGTTGTTGTGCATTAATTTACCATTATTTGGTGGTTCTTTCAATTCATCTTGTCAGGGAGGTGAATTATATTCATTCTTTTTGTTAATATCTATCTCCTCTATGTTATTGTTTGTCACGGTTATGTCCATTTCCTGTATTAGGGATGTAATGCTATCCTCAATCCATGTAATACCCCTCCTCTTACTGGTAGGATTTAGTATTTTTCAATGCGGTTGTTTGCTACTTGTGACGATGATGATATTGTTTGATTTGGTTAGTTAGACGTTAGATGATGCTATTGTTTCATTATGGACATGATTATTTCGTATGACAGTATGGATGGTTCTATTAGTTGATTTTCAGAATTATGATATGAAGCAATGATTTAATTAGATATGTTATGAGATGATTGTTAGTTAGAAATGTTGATTTATTGGTTATATTATAATTGTTAGAATAGATGTGATGAAGGACAATATGGCACCACTCGTTCGTGAGTGCCCTGCTATGTTGCGATTCCTTCTCACAATGCAGTACTTCGATTTAATGCGTTGATGATTATATATATATGTATGCACATGTACACAACTTCATTTGTATGCAGGATTTGCAGGTATAAGTCTCGATTCCACCTGCTTCGGCAGGACAGGGCGAGCACCAATAACCCAACGGTTAAATGTTGATACAGAGATGACGATGAAGTCCTCCCGTCCCATGATGTCAGGTCATCTCGTTGTTTGGTATTGTTTACTTTGTGTAATTGTCGTCATTTGTGCGTTACGTTATGTGTTATGTCGTATTTTTTCAAGGTAGCATTGTATAAGTTATGATTCATTTTAATGATGGAAATAATTATTTATTTCAATGTTAGATTAAATTCTTTTATATATTTAGATGATTTAATTGTTTTGAAAATCATGTATTGCAATTAAATAATAATTAAATATTAAATATGGCTTAACTATTTTAATCAATTAATTGGTGGTGGATAATTATGAGAATAAATTTATTTAAAATAAATATGTAATGTGAGGTGCAAGAAAAGTTGCAAAACAGGAATTAAAGCAATAAAACAAATAAAAGAATAAAAAGATTGTGTGAGCCAATAGGAATAGAGATCAGGGAAAAAGCTAGCTTTTAAAGAATTGATTTTCTTTTAATTGGGATTTTTGAGAGTTTTTGAGAAAATGGGAATATATTTTTATATGATTATGAATTTTTAGGGGTTCAGACACACACACAGAGAAGATGAGAAAGTTGAAGTTGCTCAAGTCATGGTGGAGGTATTTTGAACCTGAAGAGATTAGTTTTGAATCTTTTGCTATTATCTGAGGAGAGCTTTAGGAAGGAAATTTGTCTCCAATCTGTTGCTGGTGTTGTCTTGGGGAGTTCGTTCTGGACTAAGAATTGGAATCGAGTTCGAGGGCATCAGAGTCAAGCAGGCATCTTCAGATTTGCATTGGACTCCAGGTTCCTCTTGTAGTCTTCTTCTCGTACCCTTGCTTTTATCTGTTTGCTTCAGAAAAAGGGAAAAATAAACTTTATTAAAAATGATTTTTTGAGAATATAGGAAAAATCTACTATTTGAATTGAAAACTAGGGCAAATTATTAGACTGGAAATCAACAAAATATCGTTATTGTACTATTTCTCAATTTGTCAAAATAAAACAAAATCGTACCTTCTGAAATATTCACAAAACAAAAATAGTGTTTTTAAGAAAAATGATTTCTTGTTGAATTTTATAAAATTGAAACTTTAGATATTGATATATATATATTATTTATATATTTGTTGGTAAAGTCTGCTGTAAACCTTTTTATTGATGTGTTCTGGAAAATGGTATTATGTAGAAATTGTAATATATATATATATAAAATATATTTATTTAAACTTCTAATATATTTATCTAAATTTCTGTATTTTTGTATTTTATTGAAGAACTGCTTCTGCCTTCGCCAGAATCCGTACCCTACCAAAGGACGGATTTTTATTTTATCAAAATAAAATAAAAATTATAAATGAAATTTTATTAACAAAGAAATGTATAAATTAATTTTTTATAATGGAGAGGAGAGGGACGACGCGAGCCGTACTCCCCTCCCCTGCCCTGCGCCAGGCTATGGACTGTGTAGACTGCTGGCGCAACAGTCATACGGACTACCGCGCGCAGTCCGTAGGGCTGCACAGTGGTCCCATGGATGGGACGTGTTCCTTTTTGTTTTTTGTTTTTTTGTTTGTTTTAAAATTTTTCATTTTATTATTATTTAAAATCCGGCGTTTGTTTTTAATAATGTATATTTTATTAATAAATTCTTATATATATTTGTTAAATTTTTTTTTTTTTATATATATATATAGTGTATATTCATAAATTGAGCATAATTTTATTCTTTTTGTTATTTGTAAATTTTGAGAATAATATGGAAGAGGAATGTTAATTGATATATATTTTATGTTTATATATATATATAAATATAAATATATATATATATATTTTATATATATATAGAATAAGTTGCGTTTATAATTTGAGATATTCTGCAAGTTTAGAATTTATTTTATTTAAGATGAAATTGTAATTATTTTATGTAATAGTTTAAAATGTAAATTTTGTGTTTTAATTTTAAAAAAAGGTTAATTAGTGTTATTATAAAAATATAGGGTATTATTCTATTGGTTGAACAAATAATCTAAACTAGATCTTGTCTTGATCCGTTGTGAAATTTTATCGAGGAAATTGTAGTTCGTTATATTTGTGTGATTGAGATAATCGTTTATTTTAAGTTATGAATTTACGTGATCTGGTTATCGTTTTCCTTTGAATTGTTGTAACTTTACTCTTTGATGTGGGAACCTATTGTTGATTTTGTAATCCTTGTCCCAGAGGCTTGTTATGTTAAAATGTTATTCTCGGCTTGGTTATGTTATTGGAGTTATTGGTTTTATGATAGGAAGGGTTGAACGGATTGTTAAGACTTTTGGATTATGAATTATTGTGAGAAGGTTAATGCCTCGCGTGTGCTTGTTGTAGTATTATGCTTCTTATGCTTTGGTTCAACTCTTGCCTAGTTTTGATTTATGTTAGGGGTCATAGGGAGAGTGGCTCTTCATGGGCGCCGGCGCCTCAGTTGGAGGAAGTGCGGGGGGAGGATGTAGTGGCCCTCTTTGGATGCGAGTGTAAGTGTGAAATCATTGTGTATTGTGATATTGAATTATTTAGTAAACATAGTGTCCTCCTTTAGTTAGTAAATTAAATTAAAATGATTAAATAAACCAAATCTATGAACCATAACGTAAATAGTTATTATTAAATTAATTAATTTTATTGTAAATGTATCATATTTAATTATAGTTGATAATTTATTGCTAAGAAAAGATAACAATTTAAATATGATAAAGAAATCAAATAAAGATAAGTGATCTCATCAATTGAATAAATATGGAAAGAAAGATGATTTTTAATCAGGTAAAAGAAATAATATTTTCAAATTGAGTTTTAAAGCAAAAAATAAAATAAAATAAAATAAAATAAATAAAGTAAAAATAAAACAAAAATCAAAAAAATTAAAAACAAAATCTCGTTGGATGGATGCTGGTAACCGCTGCATGGGGGGGATCATCTTGGAATTTTGGGGTTTTTAAATGAATTTTGTTTTGTCTGGAAGACATATTTTTTTTATTTTTTTTTTGTCTTTCGTGTACTATAGGTTGAGTGGGAAAACTTGTGAAATATTGGAAGAACTGAAGTGGGTTTTGGAGGAAACAATAGGTGCAACAGATGTGTGATCTCGTCTCTAGATCCTCAACTTGCCAAGCTTCGAGATCCAGGTTCCATCGTTTCTATATTTTTACTCTACGTTTTATGTTTAAAATCGAATATTTTAATCCATGTTTCTAGCTTTTGCATGTAATATTGCATACAGTGATTTTATTGTAACCTGCGTCATAACTCTATTGATAGTTTCGTATTCAAATGAGTGTGGATTTTGTGTCTTGGTCTAAAAAGAATCTGATACTTGCTAATTTGATGTATGATCTGTTTTGTTAGAGATCGATGTTTTCAAAACTTATTTGGTTCTTGATTTGAAAAGCTAAGCCTGCTTTAATTCTTTCTTCCATATTCGGTTGTTTTCTCCATTCCTTTTTTTTCCTAGTTCTCTATCTTGTAGCCAAATGAAGTTTGCAATTTATGATATGTATTCATAGTTTTTGATCTTAAACTTATAGAGCTCAATTAAATTTATCTTCATCACTTCTAGATTAAGTTCCATACGCCTCTCTTAGTTTCCAATATCAAGTAAATTACACTTACCCCTGTAGGTGCTTATCCTCTTTTTGTTCTCTGTTTCAAATCTCTCTTTCGACCATACTCATACTCTTTGAATCTAAGATATTTGCATGTAGTTTGAAAAGTATATTACCATATGCTACAAGTTCTTTTGTTTGCTTTTCATAAACCGATCTTGTGTTATCCCTCTCTCTTCTATTTCATGAGACAAGATCACTTTTTGAGGCCTTCGGCCAGACAGTCTGTGTGCTCCTCTCTCCTCCCTATCATTGTTGATGCCTTGAATTGTGAATTGAACTTGATCATTAATCACCTGTATAGAAGACTCGCTATTGGTGGTTACTCTTCATACCAGTTTCGCGTCCTTACCCTCATTGGCAACCTGTCACAGCTGCAGCGTTTAGACTTACAAAGTTGTAGTAAATTTAATAGCTTCTCTGATTTTATTGTCAACCTGCCTCTGCTACGGCGCATGAACCTAATAGGAAGTTAAGGGTTTAAATAATCTCTCTGATTTCATTATCGACCTATCTCAGCTATGGCGCTTGACCATTCTAGGTAAGTTCTGTAAAGGTTTATTCACCCTGCTTGAATATATTGACAATCCATCGCAGTTGTAGCACTTGAAAATAAAATATGATCAATTACTAACGTAATATTGGTTTTCCTACTCATAAATCACGTATTTTACCTTTCTCCTAACCTTCAGCCTTGTGGATAACATTCAGGATTTGATAATAATGCAAGTCGATGGCAATATTTCCAAATTCCAATATTCACTTTCTAATATACTTGGCAACCTGTCTCTTTTACAACGTTTGAGTTGAGGCATTGTACAGAATTAAGCAGCCTGAAAACTATTGGCGACCCATCACAGCTGCAACTTCTAGATTTGCAAGAGTGTAGTTAATTAAATTAATCCCTCTGATTTCATTTGTCGAACTGCCTCAGCCGCATACGTGAACATAATAGGAAGTTTATAGATTTAAATAGACTCTCTGACTCTAATTGAAACCTATCACAGCATCACACCTGATCATTATAGGAAGGTTAAAGGTTTAAACGATCTCTCTGATTTTATTATCAACCTGTCTCTATTGTGGCTAGATTCACTTAGTTTAGTGACAGTATCAGGAATGTAAATATAAACGTAGATGAGAGAATGGTTAGCAAATGGATATTTTTTCATCATAACTTGACGTCTCCACATATCATTGTCTTCATAATAATTTATTATTATCCACCTAGTTAGTATATTAGGTATGGCTTGAAATTGGAGATTGGGAAGATGTTAGAAATATTGCATGAGAAATCTTAATTAGTGCAATGATTAGAATTTGGGTGTAGAACACGTGAAGCTATATAGATCTGCCTTTATTAGATTCTCCTAGATTTATACTATGTATAGTGAATCTTACAATTGGAGACTTTTTGGGATGTGTTTAATTTGGAATCCTTGAAATGGGTTGCATCTAAGGGATCTAATGAAGAATTCTAATATGAAGTGGTATTTGAGTTGTAACTAGGTATTTCTTTATACATGTATACTTGGTAGTGAAAGGCTTAATCATAGATCATGATATAGGGATACCATTAATGCCGATTGCATGATAATATTATAACATAGTATATTCTTTTAGACAATATTTGAGAGTGTCGTAAAGACCAAGTAATTAAGTTTAAAATTTGTACTAGGATTTTTGACATCTGTTAATGTCCATGAATTAGAGGACCTATCCACGGGCTTAAATGTATCTCTGTTGATTTGTCAGTAAGGGAATATTGACTATAGTTATATTAATTAATAATTGATTTGTAAAAATTCGGTAGTTATAATGGTATTACTTTAACTACTTGCGAATGTGAGTTGTGAGTGGTAAATAATCCATGGAATTGAGTGGTTGAATCAAGGGATGTCTTTTGGGAAATTATTTTGGGAATAAATGTCACTTTGGTAGTTCTTAGAATCATGGTGTCTTATGACTTTAGGTAAATCATGTGAAAGTTGTGTTCCAAAGTAGTAGAGCTCGAATGTTATATGCAAATAGGTGTAGGGAAATGGAGTAATAATTGTGATAAATGTGTAGTGAGATGGATATTAAAATATCTCTACGTTTTCTTCAGTTGGTTTTAAATGATGCCTCAATAATGGAATAGATAAGATATAAAGGAAGCCTTAAATGCTAGTATAATTTTATCACTCTTTGTGGAATAGAAAAAAGTAGTCTGTTAATTATTTATTGTCTTTTATATGAGTAAGGCAATGAGAAATTGATAGATTATCTAACTTAGAACACTTTGAGTTATTGGAGATTATTTAGTAGTTTATGTGTGGAAGGAATGTCTTACTATTTGTTTGATAATGGGAAGTTGCTTCGAATGGTGAAGTTCATGGATGTTGTAGTTGCTTGTTCGTATTGGTTATTATATGATTTGATGTTTTATCTTGTCGCGACTTTTCCTTGAGTTGATTTTGGTTGGGATCCTTTTGAATATCTTGAAGTCTTGGATGTTTTGATGAGTATGACCTTAGTTTATTTTGATTTGACGAGCTTTTATTCATTGGGTTGGTGTTGAAATTGGCTTGAAGCCCGTATCATTGACAACCCTTGTTGCTTCATGTTACCCTCATTTGTGGATTGTCGTTCTTTTGGTTTCCAGAGGCTTGAGATTATGGTCAGTTAATGTTCTCTCTTTATGTGCCCTTGATGTGGTAGGTGTTTTGATAACATGATTTTAAAAGGGTTGTACATGAATTGTTGGGACTTTGTTTATGTGTTTATAGCGAGATGGTTAATTCCTCGCGTGGTTTGGTCTTGAGATTACTTGCTTTATCTGATACGGTACAACCCTTCCTAGTTTGGTTTATGTTAAGGGTCTTAGGGAGAGTGGCTCTTCGTGGGCGCCGGCGCCTCAGGATGAGGAAGGGCTCAGGATAACCCATGTAAGAGTAGTTAAACAAGTGATAACCTAAACAATATAATTTAGAGGGTTGGGTAGTTTAAAAAAAAACACAAGATAATAAAACATTGGATTCCTTGGCTATGCACTAGGGCTACCATAGACTAGTGATAGACTGAGAAGGCCGTGGTCAGCAAAGTCATAGTCTCATCCTCACGAGAGATTATCGGCTCTGCATTAGCTACCCTATGGTGCCGGTGCCTCAGTTAGGAGGAAGGGCCAGGAGATCCATAGATGGGTGCCAGCGCCTCGGTTGGAGGAAGGGCCAGGAGAATCCCATGAGAGCTATGCGATGACACTCCACTTGACACCCTTGTGATTGGTTGTAGTTTCCTCTGGTTATTGTATCTTTATGTTGTTTTCGAGGGCTAGGGAATCCATAGATGGGTGTCGGCTCCTCGGTTGGAGGAAGTGCCAGGGGATCCCATGAGAGCTATGCGATGACCCTCCTGACTAGACATGCTCGTTCTTGTTTCTTGTCGCCTCTGGATATTGTAGTCTTTATGTTGTTTCAGATTCTTGTGGAAATGATTTATGGATGCTCTTTGGTGACTTTCTTAATTGTTGTTGCTTGGGTTAAATGTGATGAGTTTCATAGTTTTATTTGATTTTGTTGACTCATGAATGTTGTTGATTATGTCATTGTAATCCGTGAGTTTCATGATACCTTTGTATGATGTTGAGTCTTGTGGTTCCCTGTTTGGATGTTCTTGGTTGAGGTCTCTTCTTGTTAGCTCCTTAGCACCGGGGGTGGGTCTTCGGTCCCACGTGGTCGGGTGGAATGTGCTAAGCACCCCATTGGGTCCCCAGTCAAAGATCGAGAGGTGCAGATTGGTGCTGTTGCAGCGACTCCAGAGTTGTATTTGTCTTGGAGCCAGTTACATTACTTTGTTATTATCTTTCTGATGTATCGTCTTATCTTGTTATGTGGTTCCTGCTCATATTGGGAAACATGTTTGTATCATTGTAAGACTTGAACAGTGTAAAGTAATGAAAAGGATGTGATGTAATATTTATCATTGGTGAACCTTGTGTGGATATGGATCCATATCAGACGTTATTCAAAGTATTGTATTTATTTAAGTGAATGGTTCTTATTGATGGTTTATATGTATGCTTTGTCATGGTTTAAATTTGGTTTTCATTCTTTATCATTGATGTATGGCATTAAGTTTCGTAATGTATCCTCGTGTACCCCAAGGGACGTAAATGATATTGGGTTTGTTTAAATGAGTTTTCATGTCATAACTTTTATGCATCTCAGGCATGTTAGTTTTACTTTAAAAAAAATTGTGTGGTAATCGTTGCCTTAGTTGTCCTTTGGGGTTCGCATGACGGGGCGTTACATGCTTGTTGTAGTATTATGCTTCTTATGCTTTGGTTCAACTCTTGCCTAGTTTTGATTTATGTTAGGGGTCATAGGGAGAGTGGCTCTTTGTGGGCGTCGGTGCCTCAGTTGGAGGAAGTGCCAGGGGAACCCACGTAAGAGTAGTTAAACAAGTGATAACCTAAAAATAGAATTTAGGGGGATGGGTAGTAAAACATACAAGATAATTAAAACTGGATTCCTCGTCTATGCATTAGGGCTACCGTAGACTAGTGATAGACTGAGTAGGCCGTGGTCGGCAAAGTCGTAGTCTCGTCTTCCTGAGAGACTATCGGCTCCGCACTAGCTACCCTATGGTGCCGGCGCCTCAGTTAGGAGGAAGGGCCAAGGGATCCATAGATGGGTGTTGGCACCTCAGTTAGGAGGAAGGGCCAGGGGATCCCATGAGAGCTATGCGATGACACTCTCCACTAGACATCCTTTTTCTTGTTTCTTTTCGCCTCTGGATATGTTAATATTTATGTTATTTCAAGGATTAGGGAATCCATAGATGGGTGCCGGCGCCTCAATAGGAGGAAGTGCCAGGGGATCCCATGAAAGCTATGTGATGACCCTCTCCAATTGACACCCTTGTGTTTTGCTTGTAAGTTGCTTCTGGATGTTGTAATCTCTTTATTGTTTCTGATTTTAGGGCTTGGGGATCCATAGTTGGGTGTCGGCGCCTTGGTTGGAGGAAGTGCCAAGGGATCCCATGAGAGCTATGTGATGATCCTCCCCACTTGACACCCGTTTGACTTGTTTCTTGTTGCCTATGGAATGGTGTATTGAATGGTTGTGTATACCTTGGAATTCCTACTGCTCTAAATGTGCAAAACAACTAAGAAACATGAATAACAAAATACCAAGGACACCTCAAGATTAGCCAAAAGAGTGGTTCAACGAAAAGGAATGCAAACAAGATAAAACACAAACACTTTTACCTCCCTTGTTGTTGACACCTCTTTGATTGGCCCTTGCTTGGATTGGTTGTGTGCTCCTTAGATGATGGGTTGAGTGACTATATGCAAGATTCAATATGCAAGATGATGAACAAAGATGGTTGAATGATTAAAAAAGGCTTGAGGATTCAAATGGACAGCATGTAGTTATGAGAGTGCAAAGTGTTGAGAAGGCAAATTGGCAGCATAAGGTTGCTCCAAATGAAAGATGTTGGAAATTCCCTTGAGAAGGGGGTATTTATAGGAGATTTTGAATTCTCTAGAGAATTCAAGGGTCAAGATTGATCCAACAAGGTCAAGATGAAGGGCTATGGTGGGTTGAGAACCCACAAGCCCTCACATCTTGACATGTGGAGGTGAAGTGGACAAGAGGGATATGAGATGGAATGAGTTGTCCAAAAGGTACATGAGGTGGAAAAGGGACAGCACCTTGAGGGATGAGAAAGTTTCCACAAAGGGATTTCTTGTCCCCAGAGAGTGGGAGTGAAAGGGACATTTGAGGAATTTTGGAATTCCTCAAAATCTATGGGAAAAGGAAAGGTGGTTAGGGGATATAAATGCAAATTAAAAATTCACATTCATAGGATGATCTAGAGGATAAAAGGTGGGCTCCAAAAAAGGTGGGACTTGGTCACATGTGTAAGGTGTAACTTAAGTCAAGGTTCTAGAAGCCTTGGAAAGAATGGAATGTGAATTAAAAATTCACATATAAAGGAGGGGAATCTACGACAAATAAAAAGGAATTAAAAATTCCTTGGAGAATGATTAGGCTTAATTAATCAGTAATTAGAGGATAAATGAGGATTAGAAGCCAACTTGCAAAAGTTGGAGGATTATGACATATCTAATCAAGGATTAGGCATGTGCACATCCTAATGAAAAATTAGAGATGGATTAGAGTTAGATGAAAATGACATGTGAGGAATTAAATAAATGTAATATTTTACATTTAATTTTATTTAATGAAAAGGATTAAGGAGGGTAAAGGTATTTGTTATTAATTAAATACCTTAGGAACTAGCGAGAATTAAAGATATTAATTAAATAATAGTAATATTACTGA
>VDFB02086032.1:0-12529 GCA_007258455.2 Sequoia sempervirens
CTTATAAACCAAAAGATCAAAATTTTAAATTCTGAAGCTAAATCAGTTCAAGAATAGTTCAAAGGAAGATGATGTACAAGCAGGAGGCTTAATGGCCATTAGCAATTAGAATTTGGTAAGTCATGCACATTTATTGCTCTCTCTTTTTTCCTTTCATTTATTCCATTCATTAGTCCCCAAATCAAGGATCAATCTCAATTTCTAGGCTAGATTTTTCATCCATTAAATCATTTTTTAAATCTACAAATCAATCCCATCTCACAAGAATTTTCAAGGATTCATCCTGTATTCAAGTCATATCAATCTAATATTTTGGGAATGCAAATGTTATGTTGTAAAATCATGTAAGCATATCTCAAAGGAGTATATATTGGCACATGCTTAATCAGAGGTTCACATGTGATTTTTTTAGTATTTAATTATATTCATTTTGATACTATTTAATTTTTTTATTTTGTATACTTCCAAATACATTTTTAATTAAATTTATTTTGAATATTTCATCTTATATATCCTTTAAAGATTTCAAAAATATAGTTAGTATTCTATATATAGACCTTTCACTATGAATATGTATTTTATTGATTAGTCCTATTACCATGGTGTAGTATAAAAAATGTTAAGCTCTTGAAGATAGTACAATTTCATTTGGACCTATTTCAGTACACCCTTCCATTAAATACCCTTTAAACCATCATTAATAGCCCCCTAACACACTTTATTTCAAATATCAAGGCTTGCTTCATATAAAATACCAACAAAATCAATAAAAGCATTAAATTTTCTAACAACCACAAAGTTGTGTCACACTTTATAAAGGAAACAACCAATGCTGATCCAATTTTTAAACTTGAATCACTAAAAGGTGGCATATATGTTTTGAATTTTGAAATGATGTAAACTAGTAAAATATTTATTTTTTAGTATATTTTATGTTTGTATTTTTCAAAAAAAATTAAAAAATTGTTTTAAACTAGTTTTTAATAAATTAAAGCTATAAATTAGTTGTTGATAAAATGCTGAAAATTGAAGTTGCATGGGACGTCAAACTTTTTATAGTAAATTTTATTATTTTTCTTTCAAATATTTTGTGTGTTTGTGTGTATTTATAACTTGAAACTTTAGTGCATGAATATATTTTTTTCCAATTTTGATAAATATATATTTTTAAATAAATATTAAAATGTGTGTGAAGCAAAAAACAATTGTTTCCATCGGACATCAACTTTCGTATTAAATATTTATCTAAAATGAAAAAAAATTATACCATCTTAAAATAGATTCTTTTATCGGCATCATATTTTTCAAATTTTATTAATAAGTTTTAGTATTTTTCCTTGGCATAGTAATCAACCTAATATATTGTGCTGATAACCTACTTTTAGTAAAAATAAAATATAAAATATAAAAAATAATTAAACTATTAAAATAAATATATTTTTGAAAAATAAACTTATGGATCTACAAAAGGGTATTTTTATGTTTTTTTAAAAATGTTATTTACATTAGCAGGAGTTATTGAAACTTCAACTTATTCAAATAATTTTATTTTTTTGGTAAATTGGACTTAAAGTGGAGCTCCATATATTTTTAGCCAACAATTTTAGTTGAAAAATTTGTGGAAGTATCTAAATTAGCTAAAATGAGTCTTATTAGATCATATGTTTGAGTAAAAATGATTTTTAGTTAGAAATACTTAAATTCAGTTGTGCTGATAAGTTGGCTAAAAGTGTGACACATTTTTGTGCTTTTACCCCCCATCATTTTCCTACCTCAATAAACTAGGGTGGAACTCATACACCACCTTGGGTGTATGAGTCCCCCTAGGTATGACTCATACACCACCTTGGGTGTATGAGTCCCCTTAGGTGGGACTCATACGCCACAAGTGGCATATGAGTCTCGTGTGGCCTATTTCTAGGGTTTGAACAAGAAATTTATGTTCTTAACTAAAAATTTTGGTTGATGTCAGCATTTGAGATCTAATAAACAATAAATTGGGTAAAGTTCCTATATAAACAAGTTCTCAATTCATTATTTTCATCTAGATAAAGAAATTCAAGGTCTAAGCATTCACAAGCACTCAAGCATACTTTCACAAGAGAATTTAGGCTTTCAAGAGTAGGCAAGGTTCAAGTGTTGAAGCAGCATAATAATTTTCTTGTAGATCTTAAAGCTCACTTTCATTCAAGATCTAACATTTTCAAGGATTTATTATGGTTTTCAATGGCATGAATCATGATGGATTCTAGGATGGGGGGATGCAACTAGCCATCTAGTCTAATGACTTGTTTCCTAAGTGATTACATCCTCCATTATCACTCTACTCTCATCCTAAGGAAGGTACATGCACCATTATGACTTGTTAGGGTGATTAGAGATCTCTAAAAGTGCATCATTCATCTTCATGCTTCATTCATGCATCTCATTCTAGAGCATTAGAATAGGGTTGCATTGCATTTCAGATTTCCTAATCTTAGATACACTTAAGATTAGGGTTTATGTTCACATTTGCTTTCAAGATCAGTTGTTTCTATCAAGGTTTAATTACCAAACTAGGGGTTTGATCGAGGTAAAACCCCCATAAGAAAATCAACACTATATTTAGTTTTGTAGGTCTTTTTACAAGTTTAGATCTCGAAATCAAATTGGGAAGAAAGAGTAGAAATCAAAGAGCAGAACTAGACTTTGACTTTTGAAAAATTAGGATGGGACTAATACACCACAAGATGCATATGAGTCCCAGTACATGCAATTTTCTATATTTCTAAAGATCTTTATTTTTTTGAGAAATGGTGCCTCAAACATACTATTGTTCAAGCCTCTACATTATTGAACATACAGATATCACCAGGACAAAGTTACTAGTTTGATCAAAATATCATTGATGAGAAATGGTTTGTTAGTTAAGTCACTGGGTTTCAAGTTTTCTTAGCTTAAATCATTGGGTATTAAAGTTTCATAACCTCCCAACTTAATGACATTGAGGTTCTCTTTATTATCAGTATGTCATGGATTTTAAGAAACTCACAACCTTTGATAGATGTTCTGAAATTTGGTTTTCTAGCGACATAGCGACATAGTACAAGCTTTGGTTTGTCAGTGGTGACTTGGATGTCCTGGTGGTAGTGCAGAAAATGGTGATGTGTTGATATAATTGATCCAACGACACTTGCTGGCCCCACACCTCTTGTGGTGCGTCCCAAGAGTCTCCTGTAGGGTGTGCATGATTGCTTAGTGGTGATGATGTGATGTCATGTTGGCAGTTCAATATTTAAGTCTTTAGTGACTTGTTATGAATATTGTAGATTCCCATTTAGATTCTCTAGAATTACACAAGCAGTGTATGCATGTCTTGGTGGGACCTGAGCTATCAAGGTAGAAGTGATAATTAGTCCAAGGCATGTTGACTTGGTAGTAGAGATCACATGGAATGATATGGACTACATCAGTGTGACTTCATTATATCAATGGGTGACAATATGGTGTCTCACTGACATGGCAATGGGGTTGACTTGGTAATAATGTCAAAGTGGGACCACATGGACCAATACAGTGAACATCAAAGTGACTATCCTATATCAATGGGAGGTGATAAGATGTCCCATCGATATGGTGATATATTGCTCACTTTGCATGGTTGTTGTGAAGTGGTTCGAGCAATTCACTCTTTGATATTCTATGAATTATATGGAATTCTCTTAACCATTTAGTTTCTCATTGGAAATTGAACTAAACCATTTCCTATTGGAATATTGTAACTAGGGTTAGGGTTAAGAATGAATGTTATAAAACCCAAAAATGTTCTGCAATTAGAAAGAGAGGGAAATAGAATAGGGGTTATGCTGCTGGATTCTCTCCAAATGGGACAAGATGTAAACTCTATAAGGATTAGAGCCTAAATTGTATGTAACTATATTCTACTACTGAATAATATAATGGTGATTTAGGATTTTGGAGTGTCAGGTTTTTTACTCGATTCAAGGATTTTCCCATGTAAATTTGTGCTCATTTTTTTCAGTCCCATCTTTCATGTTTGATGGTTTTCCTTGATTTTAGTTGTTTAATGGTGTTTTTTGGAATTGGTTTAACTAGCATTAACTTTTCTCTAAGGGTCAATGTGGGAAATGAACTATGTTTGATTCCACTTTGTGGTATAGTAGTTCATGTCTTAGAGGAAATCTAATGCAATAAAAGCTACCAAAGGCACTACTAATCTTGAATGTTTCTTTCTAAGATGATTTCAATTTCCCAACAAGTGGTATCAAAGCTTTCTTCTAGGATTTTTTTTCTTGCATGTGTAGGTTTGTGATTTGCATATACTTACATATGTGTTGCATGTACTTGCATGAACTCACATGTGACTTGCATGTGTGTTGCATGTACATGCATAAAATCACATGTGGCTTGCATGTGTGTCACATGTACTTGCATGAACTTGGATGTGGCTTGCATGTGCTTGCATGTAAGAATTCTTGGTGTTTCTAGTTCTGGGTATTCCTTCTATCAAGATTTCTTAGTGTGGTAGGCTTGAGGAGATCTCAAAGAATCGATAGATGAATTGAACATTTGGAAAGTATAAATTCTTGTTGTACCATGGAAAAATGTCCCCTTGTCATTTTCATGGTATTTTAGGCCTTTCTT
Organism: Sequoia sempervirens; assembly: GCA_007258455.2. Taxonomy (NCBI): domain Eukaryota; kingdom Viridiplantae; phylum Streptophyta; class Pinopsida; order Cupressales; family Cupressaceae; genus Sequoia; species Sequoia sempervirens. The sequence continues at coordinate 4,645 of VDFB02086032.1, forward strand.
CACAATCATTGGTCCATTTTCTTTCATTTAATGGTAATGTTGCTTGAACATTCACATTAGGTCCTTAAAATTGAAATTATGGCATCTTGTGAAGGTGTTGTAAAACATTTCTACACTTTTCTAGACTCTATTCACTACAATTCACCTAAAAAGCACCTTTTCATCACTTATCAAGTCCTATTTTCAAGTGTTGTAAAGTCTTGTACCAAGATTTCATGGTTTTTTAGGCTTAATTTCACTATTTACACCTTTCTTATGCTTTATTTGACCCCTTTATGCACTCATAATGCTTAATTAAGTGTGTTTTTGAATGTAAAAATGAAAAATAACATTAAATGCAAGATAATTACTGATAACTACATTCAAGTCGAAGGTGCAACCCATTTCCCATGGGTGGAAAATGAGTCCCTCTTGGCTCAAAAATCAAAATATTTCAAATTTTATTTCAGGATTTTATTTAAAATCATCTTATGTCAGCTTGTGACGAGGTATCTTTGAGTTACTCAGGAACAACTCTATATAAATAAGTTTTTTTCTTCTCATTTTAACCCCCATTCATCAAGTTCACTCATTCACTCATTCATTCAAACATTCAAGCACATTGCATCATTAAATTGAGCATAAATCAAGTATTTTGGAGCAGCCATTGTTATATATCCTCAGATTTCTTAAATAAGAGTTTGTTAAGTTGATAGCATTTGCATGTTATTTGTTTATCATTCTCTTCCATTCCATTTCTTCATTAAGGGTTTGATTACCAAAGTGGGATTTGACTAAGGTAAATCCTTATAACCTAACCCTTAACCATTTTTCCCCTTTGCACATCCGTTTATGCTCTTTTGTATGAAGATTTGACAAGCTATTAGGTGTTGAAAAGTGGACACAAAATCAACAAATTGTTTCAAGTTAACTACAACCTATTTCAAGCTCAAAGAAGACATTTTGTCCATTTGTGCAGATTTGACATTGTCAACTTGACAAGTAGACAACCTCAAATCTAGTGCTATAGGATTGCTCCTTGTTTTCACAGAATTTTGGGAGTGGACTAATTTTCCATTAGTGGAAAATGAGTCCCACCTTAAGGCTAGAAATCTAGATTTTTTCAAATTCCAAATCCCGACACTCAAAAACTTGTTCTCATATGTTTTCATTAGAAGCAGGACTGATTCTTCATCAGTGGTGAATGAGTCCCACTGGTGATTTTCAATGATCTTTGATAGAATTCAAGACACTCCAGATTCTCCATTCTCTTCCCAGGTGCACTCTGATTCATCCTTCTTTTATGTTTTGCATTTGCTCATACTTTAGTTCATGTTTGCATATCACATTGTGTTTTCCAACATTTCATAATTCTTAGGTTTTTCATTCATAATTAGTCAAATAGTTCATTTAATTTTACTTAGATCATTCCATTTAACCTTAATAACATCATACACTTCCTAAATTGACTAAACCACCTAGACTTCTTAGTGGGATTTATCTCTCTCCTTTTAGGTGAAACATCTAAGGAGTGCAAGGGTAGCCTATAAATCCTACCCAAAAATTGATGGTTCATTTTGGTGAATCTACATATTGAGCACTTTATCTTTCTGGTTTCATTTGTATAAACATTCATTTAGGTATTTTTTTTGGTTTTGCATCCTAGGTTTTCTCAAATTGAATTAGTGAAAGACTCATTTAGATTTCATTTTTGCATATCATATCATTCAAAAATTGAAAATATGCATTTTAATCCTTAGTTTTTATTTGAAAAGCATTAAAATCACTTTCATTTTTTTGAAAAATGCAAAAATTTTCCCATAATTAGATTCATTCGCCACCCTAGGCGAATCAGTCCACAAGCACTTTTTAGAACAACACTTTTAGGCATTTTATGGGTAATTACTTCATAATTCCTGTTATTTTCATCCACTCCATATTTTGTGGTACTTGTATGAGTGTTTGGTGCTCCATTGATAATACTTTAGTGAGATGAAGTTCTAGACTCATGGCTTCCTGTGATAGCACTTTCATTGTGGAGAGCTCCTACTCCTAGTAAGGACAATAGTGCATTAGGCATGGACAATACCACTACTATGCCTTCACCTTTCCATCCAATGAATGTTAAAAAAAAAAAAAATTCATTCTGCAAGACAAATTTATTAGTATTCATGAGGATTTTTCACATTTGCAACAAGATGTAAGTGACAATGGTTTACAAGTTATGAAAAGAATAGAGATATATGTTAAACATGCTTCTTCCACATTCCAATCAACAAACATAGTTGCAAGCCAAGGAGGACCTCACAATCCTCCTCCTTCAACCATAGCATCCATACCAACTTATACCACTCCTCAGGTTACAACAACTATGCAACAGGTTAGTCATGTGGCTCCTTCTTTCACAATTCCAACTAGCATTCCTAGTTCTTTTGTGGCATCACATATTCCTTCTTCCACCTTCACCCCTCTTAGTGTCCTTTCACTTCCCCTAACATTACATACACTCCATCACCATTTTCCCTTCCACCTCATACCACTTACACTGATCCCATCATTACACAACTCTTTAACACTATTTCATCCATGCAACAAAAAATCTCCACCATTAGCCAAAGTCAAAATGCTCCACCCACATATCATGTTCATAGTAGTCCATTTATCATATAGATCTTATGCACACATATGCCATAGGAATTGAAATGCCCTAGGTGATGAGCCTAAAATATGCTCATAATTTGATGATATGATAAACTTTTTAAATGACTTTATTTTTTGCTATTTCATGGACTTTTAAACTTTGATGAAACCTTTTATGGGGATATCTTGTAGCAAGACACTTTTATATTCCTACAGCCTATTGTGTTGACTTGATTGCATTTATTGCCCTGTTGACTCCCGAAAATGGCTGGTATATCGTATACAGTTTTTGAATGGTGAAGTAGATTTAAAATGTGTGATTAATGAATAGATATCGTGTATGTGCCATATGCCTCTTCTTGGCGTTTGTTACCTTTTGTTTCACAGGTTGTTGAAGAATGATCGAGTCAAGCGCAGCCGATCTTAGCCTTATACTTGATTAAAGCCCATTTCTGCACAAATTTAGGAAGCTCCAGCAGAAGACTCTTTGACCAAAGTGATTTGGAAAGATTTTTAATGAAAATTCAATCTGGAGAGAGTGGAGCGCTAGATTCTCTCTGAATCGGGTTGAACACATAAATTCATTTATGAAGTTTGTTCCTTGATTTAGGGATATACTTTACTTCCACGTCTTTCTTTGATGAAGTTGGTTAGTTAGTTGTTCTTCTAATTTAAAAATAAGATACTCCTCCTGCGTGAGGTGGTGATAGAAGAGAAATAGAATGAGTAATAGATGATTTTAGGTAAGATAGAAACAGAGTAGCAGAGATCATGTAAGAATCAGTATGATAATGAAAGACAAAATCTGTTTGACCAGAAGCAGAGTTTGTTGTTAGTTTTCACACCAACATGACAATGTATTTCATTATGTTTTCATGAATAAAGATCGATGAAGTTCTGAGTTCAGCATCTGTGTAATTAGTAGATGCTTGCTAAGGGGACCCACTTAGTAAGTATCTGTAGTTAATTAGTTAGATGTTTTTTTTGCTGATATCCAGTTAGCTTTCATCTTTTGAGTTTTATGCAAGAGCTTCGGTCTTACACTACTCCTGCGGCATAGAGAGTCCATCCAGTGACATTCTCTGCGGCATAAGGCGGATTCATGGTTTTGTTAACCCCGATTAAGTAGTTATTCTGAGTTTCTGTTTTAATCAAGAAGCATAGTTGAGTTAAGGAGTGCATTACCATTCTGTAGCTTAGATAGAATTTCTTTCCAGTATGTATTTTTGCTAAGATTTGACCAAAACAAATTCCTAGTGCATATATTTTGCTGCACCATTTAAAGTCTACATCCCTTGGTTTGACAAGTAAATGAACGTCCACAGAGAGATATTAGTCACCTATCAGAATGTCCAATTCCCAGGAAAGTTTTACTGTGATATTCATATCCTTTTGTGAGTGCGAGCCATTTTTGGCGCCATTGCCGGGGATGGCGTCTAACTAGGAGTTTGACAAAGTCATTTTCAGCATTAGTTTAGTCTGTTAGTCAAAAAATTTCAAAATCTTTCAAGCCATTACTCACCGTATTGCATGCATAGAAGAAGAAGAGATGCACTGGGAAGGTTCCTCCCTGAAAATCTGTTTATTAAACTACCATTTGACCCAGCTGATAATGAACCTAAGGAAAATCCATTTGCTCTGCTATTCCAGCACCCAGACATGGCAAATAATCCACCTAATAATCCACCACTCTGCATTTGAGTTTCCCATTGTTCCCCAACAAGATCTTACGACAATCGAAACATCCCTCTTCCTTGCTTCCAAAGTTTATGGCCTAGTCTGAGAAGACCGAAACCTTCGTTTGAATTTTCATGTCTTACATCGCCAGTTATGGCTTCTAACCACAGGGCGGCTCATAAACTGAAGCTATTTCCTTCCACTTTGAAGGAGGGAGCTCGCAGATGGTTCATGAGTCTGGGAAGAGCCATTGTAAATAGTTGGGCAGCCATGCAGATGAAATTTCTTGAAAAATATAAGGAATATTGTAAGAGTGCCAACAAAGGTGATGACATATTCTGAATTCAGCAGAAGGAGGATGAAAGTTTGGAAGATTATATTTCAAGGTTTTTGTTTTCATTAAAAAGGAACTCAAACCATACTCTTAACGAGGACTCTCAGAAACTACTCTTTCTAAGGGGAATCAGTGATTCCTGTATTGACGCCCTAGACCTAATGGGAGGAGGTGATATAACTCAACTGCCTTGGGATGATATACAGAAGATATGCCTTAACTACTCTCGAGCAATAGTTAAGAAAGGTCAAGGTCATAATGCTTCAGTAGGGAAGTCTTCTTCTAGTGGAGTTTCCCGAATGGAGATCACAAATATGCTATCACGATTTCAAGCGGGGACATCATTAATAATATGGCTACACAATTGGGGACTATGCGAAACAAAAAACATCACGAGGAAAGTGGCTTTTTGGCTGAGTTCTATCCATCGTAGACAAAGAAGCATGATTCGCGAGATGCAAGATGGTGGCCTAATCTGCAGGAAGCTAAGACAACTGCCTACTGATTTCAAACCAATGGAAGGTGATGATGATCAAGTGTTCTTTGTTGCACAAAGGAGACCATGGGCCCAAAGGCAAGGTATGCCTCAAGACCCTTTAACTTTTGGTAATCCCTATTCTAGCTATAATAACCAATGGAAACAAGCATATGGACCACCACCACCACGGAATGCAGCATAAACAGTTATTTCAATTATCCGACCCCGCGATTGGCAATCTCCTCAAGGAGGGTTGAGTATGACCCTAGGAGTCAATGGACCCACCTTGAGTGGCGGCGAAATCCTCAATGGAGAGGTCCTCAACAATGGAAAAACCAGTCTCCTGGATTCCTACAGCTTCCACAACCACAACCACTGGCCCTCATGCCACCTCCTGCAGCAACTACCATAAATCCTAGACCTCCGAAGCAAATGTCTATGCTTGCCCAGCCGTTGCCCAATCCCAATAATAAGCAACAGCGGTAGCCTCAATAGCCTATGTATATTTAAAAGGCCAACCAATATCAAGCTTATGCCCGGATAGTAATGACAACCATCACGAAGTGCGGAACTGCTTTTACCTCCTCCCAAACCACCTCGATTACAAAAATATCGATTCACCCCTTGAAGAATCTAATGCACTGCTTGTTTTCCAACTGAGCATATGCTATACTTTCGATCTGAGTTTCTATGGAACCTGTTCTGCAGAGACAAGATAAACCACCTTTTCCTCAGAGGTTACAAAGTACTGAATCTAAACTCATGGAAGAACCCACTTTTGATATACTAGATCAGCTCAAGAATGTGCAAATTCAAATCCCTTTGTTTCAGGCTATTAAAGATGTTCCTAATTTTGGAAAAGCTATTAAAGAAACCTGTTTGAAGAAGCCTGGACGAAAGAAAAAGGATCCCCAAACAATTCATGTCTTAGGGAAATTGGCTGATATAATGTTGGGAAATGTAGTCATTCCAAAGTATATTGACCCTGGAAGCCCTGTAGTACAGATACATATAAATAGCCAAGTTGTAAAAAATGTTTTGATTGATTTAGGAGCTGCCATTAATGTAATGACAAAGCATACTATGGACTCCTTGAATATTTCAAACATTAGGTCTACACCCACAGTTCTGCAGCTTGCAGACAGCTCCACAGTCAAACCTGATGGGATGATAGAAGATGTAATTGTCACTCTTGAATCTTGGGAGTATATTGCTGATTTTACAATATTATCAGTTAAGGCAACTTTAGGAGGGTATCCAGTTATCCTTGGTAGGCCATGGTTAGCAACTACTAATGCTTTTATAGGATGTCATTCTGGAGATATGACCATTTATGATGGGCAGTCCACAAAGAAATTGGCTTTGTATCCGCCTGCTAAACCTCAACCAGATTTGTCCCAACCTGTTTGGCCAGATGTGGGAGAAGAAACTGAAGAAGCCAATTATTTGGCTCAATTGATGATGCTTCAAAATGATCCATTCTCTCAACTTCAAAGTGAAGATGCTTTGCTTCTTCAAATTCTGCAATTCAATCTTGATGCAGATAATTTATCTGATCCAAGTGACAGTCAACATCAATGTTTCCTGCAGCAGCTAGATTCCGAGAGTTCATTGCCTAAACTTCCGATAATTTTTCATAACTTGCTTCCACAAGAGGTACAAACATTACCTGTTAATTCTATGAGTAATCTCATTAAGCAGATATAATTGTCTCCAGATCATTGTTTGAATGTTAATAGCAAGTTATCCCACGATCTCAAAGAGGCTTATTAAAAATGCTCACAAGGAAGCGACATAAAGCTTTTGCATGGGAATATGGGGACATGCAAAGGAATAGATCCTCGAGTTTGTACTCCACGGGATATATATCAAAAGAGATTGTTTACCCGGTTAAACAACCTATAGAGAGAAAGTAAATCCGGCCTTAGAGAAATAGTAGAAAAATGAATTTCAAAAGTTGTTTGATGTTGGTTTTATTTACCCAATCTCTGACAGTCAATGGGTTTCTCCATTAGTTATTGTTCCCAAGAAAGGTGGAAAATGGAGAGTGTGTGTAGATTACAGAGAATTGAACAATGCCACTAAAAAAAGATCGCACCATTACCTTTTGTAGACCAAATTACTAGATTCTTTATGCAGTAAAAGATATTTTTCCTTCTTAGATAGTTCTGGTGAATTATAATCGGATAAAAATTGCCCACGTGAAGATCAAGGAACAAGACCACTTTTACCTGTCCATGGGGACGTTTGCTTCGGTCTTGCCGCATTATGCAATGCACCAGCAACATTTCAGAGAGCAGTAATTAGTATATTTGCTGATATATCTCATGAATGTATGGAGATTTATATGGATGATTTCACTACATATGGAGTCACATTTGAAGAAGCACTAGTGAATTTAGAAAAAAGTATTGAAAAGGTGTAGAAAGCAAAATTTGTCTCGCGATTGAAAAGTGTTTTCTAATGATGGAAGAAGGTATTGTTCACAGAGTCATCATATTTCAAGAATGGAATTCAGTTGACCACGCTAAAATTGAGTTATTGAAGATTTACAAATCACGCAAAATAAAAGATGTTAGAAGTTTTCTAGGTCATCGCGAGAATTATTATAGAAGGTTTATAAAAGACTTTAGTAAAATTTCAGTCCACTTTATGCTTTGTTAACAAAGGATTCCCAATTTAGTGGACCCGAGGCACGAAAAATCCTTCTACGCAGCTAAGGACTTGCTACTAAAGCCCTGTTACCAAGGTCAAAATAGAACTGCCTTTTCACATAC
>VDFB02086033.1:0-15601 GCA_007258455.2 Sequoia sempervirens
GATATGTTTTGGATGTTTTTGGATTTTTCGCATGATTTTGACGATTTGGATATGGATGTGTAATAATATCAGTGCTTTGTTTAGGATTTTTGCTAAAAAACCAAGCTAAGGTTGATCGATCAGGTTGATGGATTGATGATGATGATAACATTGTTGAGGATGAACAACAATGCAAGGATTTGATGGGATTGATGATGATAACATTGTTGAGGATACACAACAATGCAAGGACTGGATTGATTAGAATTGATAATGATAACATTGTCGAGGATACACGACAATGCAAGGATGGTGTTAAGCAACACAAGGATATCCCGAGATGATGATTTTTTTGATTGGATTTTGATTGATCATGTTTGATGAAGCTTGGTTTTGAACAAAAGATGTTTGGATGACTTGATGTGACGTTTGACGTGCAGCTTAGATGCGACTGATATCGATTGATGTTTGATGAAAGATGAAGCTTGATAAGGACTGTTTTCGTCAAAATATGCCATGGGCTAGTGATTCGGATTTTTGCTCATAAGTGGTTTGACCAATTTGATTTCATATCTTACCATGTTCGGATCGCCACATAAGTTGGAGGATATAGACCAAGATTATTCTCGAAGCAAGATGTACATATCTGCCCCCAATGTCTAGCAATGTATGGAATGCGATGGATGGATGCTCGGATAGGTGTATGGATGGATGGATATGCTAAGCATGCAAAGTATGCCAAGGATTATCTTGCGATAAGATAAGGTGTTCAAATAAAGAAAGCTCATTGGATAATGCTTCATGGCTCAGATAATGCTGCATAGGATAGGACCAATGAAAACGGCCCATGTCAAGATGTTTATCATAAGCAAGCATAAAGTGTGCCCCAAAATTTTTATCAAGATCAAGATAACTAAGATGATGGATGCAGATATATGCGAATGGATTGGATAAATGGTTCATGTATGTATGGATTTATTATGGATAAGATGGATGGAATGCTCAATTTATTATGGATGGGATGAGATGCTTTCATCCGAACTGGCGCGCGTAGATTCTCGATTATACACATGACGCCTGTTTGCCAGGTTTTCATCATGGTCTTGCCCAAAGCGCCGCCCATGCGGTTTTCACTAGAGGACGATTTTTTTCTTTACTGTTTTCAATCCTTTTTCTAATTTTTTTGGATTTTTTGCTTTTTTGCTTTTTTTGATTTTTCTAAAAGATTTATGCTGAACCACCTGGTGGTGTTGACGTAGATGCCTCTGTCATAATGTGCCATTGATATCCTGCCTGAAGGAGCTGCTTTGCTAAGATACGTGCACTTGAATGCCACTTCTGGGATTCTCGATCTGCTTCGTTGGTACCAGGGTTAACTCTGTCTCTGTGCGCACATCGCGATAGATTGCCTTCTGAATCCTTATGATGAAGGGTCGTTGCCAATACACGGTCAATGTAAGAACTGGATATCATGCGTGGAGGTGTGGATGGAGTGTGTTTATGGATAAGAGATGGATCGGTTGACTGTTTGGAACCTCTGACTCTCCAAACTTGGGAAGATGAGCAATGATGGGTGGATACGGAAGTGTGCATGGAATTAGGACCAACTGCTTGATACACTTTGTACGTCGCTTGAAAAGCCTGCTTTTGATTTTGCGGACATCTTTGATGGATACCTTTCCCTCTTTTATAGTTTGCCCCACAGTTTCTTTGACTGATGGAATTTGATAGGGATAATCTTTCTTTGTATTCTTCAGTATCCATGCGTATTTGATTTGTCCATTATGCTTCTCTGCTTCTTTTGCTTTGATAATGTTCTTCGTACTTTGATTTAGATATTTCCTTTGACGTTGGTCCCAATTCACGGATGTAGTGATGGGTGGATGAAAGATCGCTACATATGCCGTATTGACACTAGCTTCAACAAGGATTCTTCAGCTCCCTATATGACGCTGCTGAGACTTAAGCTGCCCTGGTGATTGCGGGAAGTAGTACCTTCATGCTTCGATTCTTCTGTTCCAGCGTTCCGTTTAGTGCGTTCAAACATCCTTTGTAGATGATGTTATTTCTCGATTGATGCTCACTAACTCCGGAATATCTTGTTCTATCCGGGATTTTCTTCCTTGAGTGGATAATGTTTGATATTCCGCATCCGCCATGTCCAATCGGAGTTTGGGACATATTCAATCTTGATTTTGACAACTCCGTTTTATTGTAGGAGTTAAGAATTTGCTCTTTTTGTGTAACACAATCTTGTTCTAGCTGAAGATCATCTACGTGTCCATCCATAGAAAGCATCTCATGGGTAGATGGAGGAGTATGCGCTACATCGATATGATCATTTTGCATGGATAGGAGAGTGTTCATTAGATTATTGTAGTATCTTGGAGATACAAATTCTTGATCTTGATTAATTTCGGAGTTGCTTTCGACATGCTTTGGATCAAGTTCTTGACATGGGGTAGCTTCAAATGATGGATTTCTTACAAAGGACTTTTGGATGTCGACATTAGGCATGGTCAAGTTTAAGGTTCCTTCAGTATCTGTCTCCATGAGGTCAAAGGGGATCAACATGTTTTGAAAATGACCATTGCTAGACCTTAGTGAAAGATTTTGATCTTGCTTTGGAATAACTTCTTGAGATATGTCCTCTACCTCATAAGGCGATGTAGAGACATTTTCAATATGATCATTGGTCAACGGATCATGCATTATGTCAATAGGATCAAATAACCCTAACACTCCTTGAAAGAGATCACTAAAAAGTGGCTCTTGATGTATGGTGAGTTGATCATCGGATTGTGTAGATATATCTTCAATGTGCTCCTCGATGGAGAGGTTTTGATCATTGTTTTCGACAATTGCGATGGAGAGATTGTGAATGTCTTCGACCATAGCATCAAGTGATGTTGATATTTCTTGAATTGGCTCATTGTCGAGTTTTGTTGGTGGATTTTGATCGAGATTCAAAAGTGACTTGACATATGTCGATTTGATCATTGAATGAAGTAAACATGTGCTCAGTGATGGATTGATCTCGATCCTTGTTTTCAATAGTTGTCATCTTTTGTGTTTGTGCTTGTGTTGGTTGGGTAGCTTGAGAGGCTTGGGCAACTTGAGAGGATTGTTTCACACTTTGAGCTTGTGTTGCTTGTTGTTGTTGCAACGATGTTTGAGCTTGATTTTGCTGTGAAGCTTGAGAAGCGTGCGTGGCTATAGGCGCTTGCCGAATTGTTTCATATTGTTGGAGCAATTGTTGGTATGCTTTGAATGAAGCATTGTAATTGCTTATTTGGCTTAGTCGCAATGGTGATGGTGGTGGGATTGAAATTGTGTTGGATGTAGTGACAAGTGTTTGAGATACGCTCGGAGCGATCATGGTAGTGAGGGGTTGAGATGTGATGGGAGTGATAGTGGTGTTGGGAATGATTGAAGGGATAGTGATGGTTGGATTGACCGAGGTGATAGGCCCTTGGGAGACCGTATTTTGATTTGGGATCAATGTTGTTGTTTGATTAGATACCATCCATTGGTGTGATGTCGATGGTATATTCAAAGGATTTGTCGTGATGGTTTGATTGATGTTAGGTGGATTGATTTGGGTGGCATGATTGGTGTTAGGTAAAGGGGGAAGCCCTAAACCAAGGAATGATGTTGGTAATGGTGGTGGAGATTTCCCTTGGCGCAATGCCTCAACTATTTTGGAAAGTTCTACAATTTGATCTCGCCAAATTTGTTCTTGATTTTGATTTTGACTCACTTGAGATAGTTGATTTGGCTTGTGTTCAAGTAGTTTTGGCATGCATGCTTGCGATTTTTGAATGTGATTATGGGAAAATTGACTTTGGATAATGTTCTGATTTGGCATGATAGGATGAACAATGTTGGTATTGGGAATCATTTTTCCAAAGGTTTCCGAGTTAGGATTCATGTTTCGAAAAAATGCATTTGGTACATCCACATTTGGTTTGTAGGGATTTGGTGGAATGACATTGTTCGTTTGAAGACTCATGTATTGATTGTTTGGAGGATAGACTTGTAAGTTTGGACTTTGATTGAAATCTATCATGGGGAGATGTGTTCCAAAATTCAGATTGGGCATACCCACACTTGTTGTACCATTGACATTTGTCGAAGGAAATGATCCTATGCATGGATTTTGATAATTGATAGGTATTGCAAGGCTTTGAAGATTCAACTGATTTGGATTACCCAAGATGTATGGATCAAGTTTATATTCCATGTTCTTCTTGTATTTTGACCTTGTTATGAAAGTGACCTCTAAGATTCTTAGGACCAATGATGATATGGAGGATGAAAGGTGGATGATATGAGTGATGAACGTTTAGGAACTTTGAATCAAATGCTAGACTTAGGGATTTTGATTTTGATTGTTTGATGTGGATGATGAACTTGTAAACCCTAAAATGTTGGATGTTATCTTAGGATGAACTTGTTCAAAGAGGTGATAATTTAACTAAGTGTGCGTGGAAGGATTCATCCAAACACACCTAACTAAACAAATGATTTTGATTTGGTTTAGAAATGTACCCAAGTCTAGGATGATGTTTGTAAAGATCTAAAGTTGTTTTGGTGAGATGGATTGATGAATGTTTGGAAGATAGATGAAAGTTTTGATGATCCTAAGAGACTTAGAGAGACTTTTTTTTTACTAGGCCAAGGTATTGAAGAACACACTTTTCTCTAAGAGCAATCAAAAGACCAATATGACCAAGAGATATCAAGCACATGCGTGGGGTCCAATTTGTTATCTTTGCTTAGTGTATTCCTTTTACCACAAACACACTCTTGATTAAAGTTTCAAACTAAGATGTCCTATGTCAAAATTCCTTTTCTTCCCACAAAGTGTTGTGCGGGAGTTCCAAGAAATTGAGGCAAAGGGATTTCCTAGGTTAACCCTAGTTAGAGCAAATGACGATATAAATTCAAGTGATGAGAAACCTCTAAGGACATAATCCCAAGGGAAGGCAACAACACTTAAATTTGTCAAAAGGTATTTGCTCTATCAAAAGGGGTTTGAAATTTGCATGATCATGTTTTAAGTGTTTGTTTGCAAATGTTTCGGTCACCCACTGTGGTTTTCAAAACAAAAATAATTACAAGCTCCTAATGATGTGATAGACAATGTTTGTTGAGTCCCCACTTGACAAAGTCCAGCCTACTACTTTCTGAATGGATGGTTAGATGCTTCGATCCCAAACGCCCTCCACTCTTATGACTCACTTATACCTGGGCAGCCGGGCTAATTCAACACCTACAAAACCCCACGGCATGCCTTCCATCCTACTAAAAGCCGTAATTGTGGGCGGCTTCAATCCACCGCTCTGGCACCAACAAAGGACAAGGACTTAAAGTACCGCCAGGTTCTAGTAAGGACTTCCGCTCAGAGAGCCATCCATCCGCAAGTGGCAAGAGTCCCCTTCGATCCATCTTGAGCCCGAGCTTTTCAACCGCTGGTGATTATATAACCAAAACCAGTCATATCCGTACCGTTACTTCCGTCAGAAGAAATGGGTTGAGTCGCCGCTTGGGTGAGTACTTTTTCCCCAAGGCAGGCCCTCTAAGATAAACAAAAGCGAGCAAAGACACAATCCGTAACTCGATCGATCTTTGATGGCACAAAGAACGAGAATGTACGCGAAAATGCCCCTACTCACACTCGCACAAGATTGTTCAATTTTTAAGCCCCAAAATGAAGTGTTTTAAAGCAATAAAATGTATTTTGAGTGTTTCTCTTGCACCCTAGATCGCACGAAGCGCAAGGGGAGAGGATACGTACTCAAAAGACAATCACACAATCAAACACTTGTTCGTTTTACACCCTTCAAAGCAATTGTGAATTCGTTTTAAAGCACCAAGATGAAGTGTGAAATTGCTTGTTCAATTTTAGCCCAAAAGTAAAAGACTAGTCAGTTTCTAAGGTTCGATTTTAGCACAACTTTGAAAGATCAAATCAATGGTTTAGTTGGCCTAAATAGAAAATAAAAGCAGGGAATGGATGCTTCTAAATTATTTCAATAAGCATTAAAAAATGCTTTTGTCAAGTTTAAGTTGAAGACCCACTCTTCCGACTTAAATTTGCTTTGTTGTTCTTTTGGATTTGTTTCTCATGCAAGAGAGACAAACATTTCTTCTTGATGCAACCCTGAAAGCATTACAAAGTTATCAAAAGTAAGATTCATTTCATAAATAGATGCAATTTTAATCATAATGAATTTGAAATTTTTCATAACAAGGAAATAACCCTTGAAAACCAGCATTCAAGAGATAAAAAAGAGAAATAGTTCATTAGATCAATAGAAATCAGCTTTTGAGATTTGAACACTCAAAAGAACTAATGGCTTTTTATTTGCCCCTCCAAAGATGGCCTGCACACCAAACAATAAATCAGATCACAGAGCACATAGTTGACGTTAGCACATGCAATGACCACTATAAAAACACCTTTGAATCGTGACCTTTGCGACATTAAATACCACCGCCATAAATGCCTGGATAATGTTCTATTCATTCAATAACGACTATTAAACCAACAGCGGTACATTTCATCATGCATTAATGGCGAAAAACATATCCTGTAAAGTTTGAAAATGATTCGCACACTTCACATATCTAAAATCATCGGTTTTGAATGATGTTGAACATTTGTAGTTCCCAAGGAAAATGAGAACAAAGCTATTGTCGATTAAAAGCCACAGCTCAAAACGCATAAAGAACTAAGAACAATTGAGTATGGCTAGGAAAGGTCGCTGGTTTGAAAAAAGAGAACAACTTACACTATTTTCCTGTGGAGCCACACTGTGGGACTGACAATGCCGATGTACTCAAGGATAACAAATAATCTCCAATTTACACTATTGAGCTTTGCGGATTGAGTAAACAATGCACTTGTCTTCAGTGGTGTTATAATGACCAAAAAAGGCTCTATCAAGTCGTGAATTGAATGTTGACAGCAAATAGATTTCTCGAGCTGTGAAACTTCTGTAGCATCTTCGTGGTCCTAGTGCTATTGCAGCAATAACTGTTGTATAGGGTACGCACGTCCTGGGGAAGTCCTCGAGGGTCTGCACCCAACTCCCATGTGGGAACCCAAGCATCAATCCAAGGCGTATCAATTGCAATAAAAGACGCTTTTAGACCTGCCTCGTATTAATGTGCAGTGAGACATTCTTTTCACTCCATTCAACGCTGTGAAATCCTCCAGTGCGAAATGATGTGATTAGTGAAGCAGCAATCAAAGCCACCTATGCATCACTTAAAAAAGGAACACCTAAGCTGATGGAGAATAGCGCCATAAAGTTCACACTTCGCAGTAAAAAAAAAGGAAACACAGTCATGGGAGACTAAAAACGTGGTCCAATGAATTTAGAACGGCCTCCTCTATAATGAAAACGCCTTTTCACCTTTTAAAGCGCAGCCAAAGTAAAGTTGGAACTACACAGCTAGCATCAACATATTTGAAATAATTCTTCTGACAATGAGTGTTCTATTCTAAGGGTGACGCACAGGGATGGCATGAAGAAAGGTTACTGGCAGAGAAGGGAAGTTGGTACGTGAGAATCTAGCTGTGTAGAACAAGCCAACATAGTTGGAGAATGTTTAGGGAACCGCCTATCAGATGTAGCATAATGAAGTATACTTAACATGCACTGCAAGGTTGCGGTTTATTCTTGATGGCAAATGTTGTTGCATGTGCAAACAAGAGTGTCCAACTGTTTTTGTAACTAAATGGTGAACATGACTCAGCTGCAGGGATAAATGGATCTCCACCATGGAAACCTGGATTAGAAAAGAAGCAGCCAACTATTCTGCATGTTGTTTTACTTTTAGATACAAAGCAACTACAAAACTGTGAGATGGTTACAGATAAAGACTTAAATCATACGCACATCAAAAGACTTTGATCAGCAAAAAAAAAAAAGGCTTGTTATCTTTAGAAACTTTCAAATTTTCATGCCCAACAAAATAAAAGCAACATGATGCAAATAAATATAACCAAATGACACCACAACAGGAGTTCCTTCTGAATGCTTCATTTTCCTGTGACAGTCTGCAAAATGTGATTAGAAAACTAACAATAAAACCTGCAGAATCATTAGTATTTCAATCAACAAATCAAGATATTCAACATCCTTATGAAATAACACATCATGTTCAAAATGCAAACAAATGACAAAGGATCTAAAGCAAAAGCATAAGAAAACATGATGCAAACTATCTCATATTGGATTGGTGTCACATGTGCTAGTGACCCTTTCCCAATCCTTGATTGATAAGCTTAGATAATGAAATTGCTATGGATATAGAGATGATAAATGGACAAGATCAAGTTCTCAAAGAGAATGACCTTGCATCAAGTTGCATAGATGATGGATTTGTGAAGAGATTGTGAAGGATTTGCTCAATGTTGAAGCCTCTATTTGAAGATTTCAAATGCTAAGATTGTTGAAGAGGGACCAATGTGGGACTAAAATCAAGCCAATGAGATAAGGACACTTGTCAAGTGGTGATTAGTTGATGTGTGTGCAAGATTTGGGAAGAGTGCCCAAGAGGGGGAAATTTTGAATTCAAATTTGCCATAAATGCTGAGAGGGGGACAAGGAAAAACAGCAATAAATGTCCTGTTTGACTTGTCATGTTGAGGGAAAATGATTGTTTTAATAAATCAAAAAAATTGATTTATTGTGCAAGTGGCTAGGTCTAGATAATGCAAGTGGGATGGGATTAGCCTTAGATTAGGATTAGATTACCCAATACTGTCATTTGAATCGTTTAATTTTTGATCGAAACATCTAGATCGATTTAAACAATATCTAAATAACTCAAAAGTAATGAAATTATTTAAATGGATGAAGGTGATGAATGGATCCAATGCAAGAGCTAATTTGACCGAATCTGATCGAATGCATAATGTGAATTTTGCATGTCTACAGCTCCAAATCTCAATTGTCTTACAAGAAATATTATTTACCATAAAAACAATGCCACCATCAATAGCTTGGTAAGAAGAAAACCAATTTTTATATGGACACATGTGATTAGAAGCACCCAAATCTAATCACCATTCTGCATGATATTGAAAGGAATTACAAATATAGATAAAACTTCATTAACCATATATGAACTTGTCTCAACCTAATTTGCTTCCTTTCTGGAGTCATCATTGTCTTCTTTCCTCTTCCAATAATCTTTCTTGATATTCCTTGATTTATTGTAGTACCCACATTTTCCCTTACCCCTTTTTTCCTTTTGACATAGATTTGGATGTAACTCTCAAATCTTCCCCTTTTTATGTGGATTGACCTCTAACCACCACTGCTTTTGATGTGGAGACTTCTATGTTAGATTTCCTCTACACCTCTTTAGACAACAAAGCTCTCACAATAGAATCAAATTCAAAGGTTTCAATTGCACTAAAGCTAATAGAAGTGACTAAATGATTCCATGATTTAGGCAATGAATACAATAATAGTTATGCCTTGTCTTCATCTTCATTTACACCCATACTAGCTAATTGACATATAAGAATATTGAAAATATTTAAATGATCAACAATATTTATACCTTCTTTCATTCGCAAACTATACAACTACATATTCAAGTAGATTTGATTTGTCAAGGGTTTTGTCATATAAAGACTCTCCATTTTACTCCATAAGCTTGTTGTTGCGTCCTCTACAAAAATATTGAAAAGAACACCATCTGCTAAACAAAATGAAATTGTGCTAGGAGAACTTGTATTTAGATCCTCCCAATCATCATCAGTCATATTTGTAGATTTCTTTGATGTTCCACCAATGCTTTGTACAATCCTTGTTGCATAAACAAATCATGCATCTTGAGCTTCCATGGCTCAAAATTATTCTTCCCATTGAATTTCTCCACCTCAAACCTTGCATTTGAAACCTTTTCCATCTAATGCTACAAAAGAAGTATCAAATCCTAACTTAGGTGCTACAAAATAATTGCTCTGATGCCACTTGTTGGGGAAACAAAAACATAAAACCCATAAACTTAAACTATTGTAACATAAGTTCGATGCAAATAAATACATAAGATAATAAAATGAAATAATAGAATAATAAACAAGACAGATTTACATGGTAAAAACCTTGGCAATATGCCAAGAAAACATCCACAAGGAAAAGTATCAGTATTCTTACCGTTGAGAGAAATTGATTCTAACTTTCACACAACTACTGCTCTTCAATTACAATTCATTACAATATGATTTAATAGCCTTCAAGACAACAAGATATATTTCTTTATCTTTTCCATATATAAGATTTTATTGCTTTATTTTTTGTTTTAAATCTTTATCTTTTCCAAAGATAAGATTTTTCTTTAATTCCTTTATCTTTTTTTCAGAGATAACCTCTACTTTCTTTCTAATTTATTGTTTTCATAATCCAACACCTTCTCACCTTTTTATCCTTATTTTTATATGAAAGAATATTTTGCAAATTTTAAATGTTACATATTGAATATTATAGTTTATTTCATTTCACATATTCTTGTTTATGGAAGTTTTTTTTAATTTTGCAAGAGATCTTAGCTAGCCCAACATCTTGTCCTTAAATACAAGATTGCATGTGATTAATTTAAATTATATAACATATAGGTCAATAAGCATTGATCAACTTTTTATAATTGTTAATTTTGAGAATAATAAAATTGAAATTTAAAAAGTGAAATATTTGTATGTATGTGAATCTCTATCAAGAATATGGTTGCAAATATAATGCAATCCATTAAATTTGTATGATTAAAATATTGATATATAAAATGATAGAAAAACTTACAATATTAATTGAATATGATTTATGAATTTGATTGTGTAATTATTTTTATCAAACATTTTGAATCCAAAAATCATATTCAATTAATCATGATGCATTGTAGAAACTTGATATCTTTGAACTTACAATATATTAATAAATATATAAATAAATTAAAATAAAAATTTAAAAATTAAAAAAAAAAAACATTAAAATGACCAACACATATTTACTTACAACTAAATAAGAAGTTACCGCCAGATTTAACAATGATAGCTAAAAAGCTAGGGTTTAAACAAAACCTTTACCTTAAGGTCAAAGTCTTAACTATTTAGATGCATGTACACCTCTCAATAAAAATAAATAAATAAATAATGATTTTGATTAATAAATTAATTTATGTCGATAAGTAAAAAACACTACTGCTCATTGTTAAAGCTCTTCCAAAATTTAACGTCTCCACAAGGCGCTTTTACAGACAAAGATAATTTTTTTTGTGGTATCTTTGATGCTAGTGTTCCCACGCGCAATCGTGTCCACTCGTCGGCTCCAGCGTGCCTCCGGCTCCAACGCGTAACTCGTTTCCACCCGTTTGCGCCCGTCTCTCCTCCCTTGCTCATTTAATATAATACATCTCTGTAACACTCAAAGGTCGGCTCTTTTTATTCCTCGGGTCTTGCTCAAGTCCCATTTTTTTGAACTTTCGACTAACTCCATGGAAGTTGCTACGTCTTCAAGAGGTGCCTTCGATGGAATTACGCCGTTTGCTTCATCATCGACACCACAGACGCAGCCAGCCTATGATGTTTTTATTAATCATCGTGGTCCTGATGCGAAATCTAAACTGGCCAGCCCCATCCACCATGTCCTTGATGTCGTCGGAGTGAAAGCCTTTCTCGACATAGAGCTTGATTTGGGCACCCAAATACCACAAGCAATCGAAGATGCAATGCGTAGTGCTCAAATTCACATTGTTATATTTTCCAAAGACTATGTGTCATCGCCCTGGTGTTTGGCAGAGCTATCGTTTATGGAAGAAAAAACTCAGGCTCCAATTATTCCTGTTTTCTATGATGTTGAGCCTGCTGATTTCAGATGGCGGTTGAGTGGGGAATTCTATGCTGACATCTTTTCAGGCCATGTAGATAGATACTCGCAAGAAAGGGTTGAGGAGTGGAAAAATGCACTCCAGAAAGTTGCCAATATTAAAGGCTCTATAGTGAAGGGTAATGGGTATGCATCATATATTTTGTCCCCTCCTTATTAGATGCATGAGTTATTTTCTATTTTTTCTATTTTGCTTTCCAGTCAAAATGATATTTGTTCGCGATGGGCAGGGATGATTGTGAAGGGGTTCTGTTAAAAACAATTGTGAATCGCGTAAGGCGTGAGATAATGAAAGTGAATGTACCATTCGAGGAAGCTAGACATCCAGTTGGTCTTGACAAAGCCGTAGAAGAATTTGAAACATTTCTAGAATCTGCTCAAGTTCTTCAAGGTGTAAAAATTGTGGGAATTGCCGGCATGAGTGGCTGTGGCAAAACCACACTTGCCAGAAAGTACTGTAACCTAAGATATTCAAAGTTCGATAGCTATAGCTTTTTATCTGATGTAAGAAAGGCTGCTTTGCATGACTTGCAGAAAAAACTCTTGTGGGATCTGGTATATCTTAGAGATATACCACCGTCGAAAGATGCAAACGAACTCAAGGTTATTTTGGCTGGGCGCTTAAGAGCCTTATCCCCTCGCGTGCTTATCGTTTTGGACGATCTTGATCAACTGGATCAGTTTTACGCTCTGTTGCCAGATGAGGGCAAAAGCCTTGGATTGGGTAGTTTGATTATTGTTACTACAGGCGATCAGAGCATCCTTCAACCAAGGGGAATGTCTATTTACAAAATGAAAGCTCTGGATCCGTGTCATGCAAAGGAACTTTTTTGTTTGCATGCTTTCTTCGAAACCTCCCCACCGGCAGCCTTCGACGATCTCGTTCAAGATTTCATGCGTGCTTGTAATGGATTGCCCTTGCTTATTGAGGTCATTGCAGGAATGCTTTTCGGAAAGCCTGAAGAGGAGTGGAGATCTAAGTTAAAGAAGATCTCTAGATTAAATCGCAAGGAGATACAGAAGCTGAGACCTATTTATGATGCACTAGACCCGACAGAGAAATATGTATTTTTGGATATAGCTTGTTTCTTCGTTGGAGAAAACATAAATTTGGCCATTGCAGTGTGGGATGCAGATGACAGGGAAGGTCTAGAGACACTGGAGAACCTTGTGAACAAGTGTCTCGTTGAGGTCGACAAGAAGAACCGCATAAGAATGAATGAAATTCTTTGCGATTTGGGAAGGCAAATCGCAATAGAAAGCCGGCCACCTCGTCTTTGGTCCCCCAAGCATATAGCCAGGTCTATAGAATGCACAGAGGTAAGTTTTGGTACTTTGTTTTTTATGGAATATAACTAATGAAGGAACTGATCAAACACGTTTTCTTGTCCCACTGAGTGCTTTGATCCAATTTTATTTCTATTCTTTCCTTTTTTTATTCAGCAAAGAATGTTTATTCGGGGAATAATGGCGGCTACAACTCGATTTGTTGTACGTTCTGGTCGTTACGAGTTCCCCGAATGCTGCAATTCTTACCCGCCGCCTTTCGAAGCATGTATGGCTCTTGGATCCCGGATTCTATTACAGCTTCTTGTTGTTGACGGGAAATATTTCACCCGAGACTTTCCCAATCTGTCAGTAGGTCTATTGTGGCTTCGCTGTTTTGATTTTCAGTGCGAAAAACTTCCGACCTGCCTTTCGTTGGCAAAATTAAGAATTTTGGAGCTTTATGGCGCATCCAGATTACAAGAGTCGTGGGAAAATAACACGCATGTAAGTAGAATATCTTGCTTTATTATTCTTTTGTTAAAAAACCTTACTTTCAGTTTGTAACAAAATTTCATTGACATTAGGCACAGCCTCCAGAAGAGTTGAGAGAGATGACTGTTACTGCTACTGAAGGCAGCATTTTCCACAAATTTCCAAGTATAAACTCAGGTCTGAAGCATTTGACAAAGATAGCCTTGATTTCTTGTCACGGAGAAGAATTTCGCTTTACAAAACTGCCGGATGAGTTCTGCCTTCTCGAATCGCTTGAGCACCTGGAGCTACGCCGTTGTAAATATTTGTCAAAACTACCAATCCGTTTCGGGGAGCTAGGAAAACTAAGGCATCTAGATTTGTGCTTTTGCCAGAGTCTATGGAAGTTGCCAGATTCTTTTAAGCAGCTGGTAAACCTTGAATACCTGGATTTATCAGGTTGTCAGGAGCTTGCCACTATGCCTGGCTTTATTGTAAACATCAGAAAGCTGAAGAATTTGCAATTCTCAGGATGCCCTAAATTGCTAGAGTTGCCCTCGCAAATAGCAGAGCAGAAGTCCCTCAGAGAGCTTCGCCTGAAAAATACAAGGCTAATGTATGTACCAAATAGCATCGGTCAACTAAGCAAATTGGAAACGCTGGTGATTGGAAGTCCGCACTTGAAAGGCTTTCCAGACTCTCTTGGCTATTTGTCCAGCTTGACACGTCTCAAAATTACGGGGTGCATCAACCTGGAATCTTTGCCCGGATCTGTAGACCGTCTCAACCTTTTAGAATATTTATGTATAAAGTCCTCCGGAGTGAGGTCTTTGCCAGAAGAATTTAGGCGACTAACAAATCTTCAATCTTTGAAGATTATTGATTGTCCAATCGCCGAGCTGGATTTGGGCAGGGTCGTCTTCTTCATTGGGTAAACTCAAGGTGATACGTTTAAAAGGAACCGATGTGACGAGATTATCAATTTCTCAAGATTGCTGTCCCAAACTCGAAACCCTCCATCTTGAGCAAAATTACAGTTTAATGGAGATGGATATCTTCTCAGAATCAGTCATGACGGTCAAAGTGTATGAATGCACAAAGCTCCGCAACATAAATGATATTCCGGGTCGACTAAACCCTGTAACTTTCGAAATAACCGAATGTCGGGAATTAGGTCCAGATACCATTACAGCGCCTACGAGGTCGGTCGTTTCAACCCCCCCGACAAGGAGGTTCGGGTGCCTCCAAATGCTATGGAGCTGGGCAATCAGGTGCTGTTCCTTAGAGTAAAACCGGATTTCCGTGTGTTCAGGAAGATTGTTTTCCTGGAAACGGAATAAATTGTTGTTGCATCAAATATCGTCTATCCATTTTCTGTATTAAGGACGTGCAACCTGGATTTCTAATAACAAGCTTTACTTTTTGACTTTGATTTATGTGGCTTATTATTTATTTTTATCTATTTTAACTGTGATTTATGTGGCCTATTATTATTTTTTTGACGTTTTTATCAATAATGATTTGTGGGTAAATAACATTGTAAATATTTATTTACTGTGAAAATCAAATTAAAAAAAATCACCATAGCATTTTGTCTTCACTCTAGAAGTCATTAGAATAGTTCTTATTTGTAATGAAAGAGGAGGCAAAGCCCTGCTCTATGGGTAATACGAGGTTTCGAGTTGTTAAGATTTAACTTTTAATTTTTGAAAAGAGATTAAATAACAGTTAGTTAATTTTTTATTGTAGTCAAAATAAAGGTGATAAGAAATTAAAATGTTTTGCACACATAGTCATAAATGAGCTATCGGCTCATCCATCTTGAAAAAATGAGTTTGCAGATTTAGGCATGTCTTTTTTGTTTTTGAGTGGAAATTTGAACAATAACCATACCTTGGTAGTATGCTTTCAATTTTTTATTAATAGTTAATGAGAAATCATATCAATAAACAAGTGTCATGTAGTGGTGAGCATCT
>VDFB02086036.1:0-10761 GCA_007258455.2 Sequoia sempervirens
GACCTAATTTGTCAGCCAAACTCTTTGGCATGACTAAACTGCTAGCTCCAGAATTGACCATACAATTATGCACAATTTTATCACATTTGATCAGACTTAAGTAAAACAGAGGGGGCTTTACCTCTTTTGCTTTCTGCCCACTTTTCTCCCCCAAGTCATTAGCCAACACAACCTTCACAACTCCTTGATTGGCGTTGTCAGAAATAGATAACTCAGCTAATGCATTCTGCAGTAAACTTTTCTGCCCTGGAAGCTGCAGAGTGTTTAATATTGACAAATTGACAGTAGTTTTCTTGAGATGCTCTACGATATTGAAGGATGAAACATTTACCTTCTACTAGTTTTTATAACAGTAGCTTCATTTTGCTTCTACACAGGCTGAGAATGCATTTTTTGTTGCTCTTTGCCGGGTATCTCCTGCCCTCTTTGCATAATCTACATTTTAGGCTGCATGGCAGCATTAACATCTGATGAAATAGGCTGAGTACTAACTGTAGGCTGCTATTGTGCACTTCCAGCTTGCTGTCCTAGATCCATAGCTCATTTTTTAGATCTGGTATTAGTCGAAATAGGAGAATCTTGCTGATCTTGGCCATTCATGCCACAGAATTCGGAGCTCTGCCAGTTTGGCAAGGCAACTTCTACATTATCTTGTTGTTCTTGATTCTGATCAACAACATTCTCTGAAATAACATATACATTATGCACCATTAAAGCTTGATTTCTCACTCCGTTGGCGCACACTGATTGGTTGTGGGGTTGATTGCATGGGTAACACCAGTCACAATCTTGAGCAACATTGTTTTGTGGCACAAGTTCCTTTGACATGCTGGCCGTGTTCGAATTGTATGGCTAGAATGGTCGAGGGTTAAAATTCCTTTTTTGGGCTGATAATCACCTTGGAAAGTGGGCCTATTTTGATGGTTTCGCTAATAAGGGGATTGATAAGGCTTATGTTCTTGGCCAATGTGCTTCTTAATAGTCACGAGGTCATTCCTGAAGGTTTTCAGTATGCTCTTTAGCTCTTGCATCTCTGGATTTGGGGTTGGGGTAACGACCTCTTGGACTGTACTATGATATCCTATTGCTGGAACTGACGGGACAACAACCAAGGGAGGTACAGCAGCAGGAATAGGCGGTTGTATTTCTGGAAACAAAGGCATGGGGGGTCTAGGAGCTATGTCTCCAGCTTGAATAAGGCAATTTTCAGCATTAATAGCAATATTATAAGCATTTGGAAGCATTAAACTACCCATAGACTGAGTCATGATAACAATCTTGCTATTCAAAGCTTTTAAATAAAATAGAAATGCATGTTTTAGTAAGGGCTTTATCATTGCCGGGATTTTGTCCGAAGTCCTCTGAAATCTGTAGTTAAAATATGCCAAGTGTTCATGCGACGCCCTTTGAATGGTACTCAACTGCTCTAACAAAGATAAATTGTCAGATTTATCTACAAATTGCTGGTATAGGCCATTACCTAAAGCATCCCAAGTTTTGATTGAATTTGCAGTGAGACATCTGAACCACTGCAACGCTTTGCCCTTGAGTGATGCAGCTAGCAGCCTTAGAACGACATTCTCTTGAGTAATATTATGCGCTGAACATAACGTGGCTACGTCACAGATGTGTTCGACTGGTGTGGTGTAGTCCTCTCTGGTGAAATATGGTAATCCTCGAAGGGCTGCAACTGGAATATCATCATGTTGAGCAAGATCTAACGAACTACCTCCATTAAAGGGTGTGAATGGATGTTGCCTCGGTGGTGTTGCCATTGATGGTACTTGTGAGATCGGTACTGGTACACCAGGTGACAGAACTAGAGCACCAAGAACGGGAGGTGTTGAATTTGATCTTGCAGGGGCTTCAAAAATCCTTCTTGCTGTCCTGCCCCTTCTTTGTGATGGAGAAAACTCCTGATACTTGAAGGGTTTTGAACTTGATCTTGTTTGAATATTTCTCATGCGCAGGCTGTACTAGCATGCAGAAAATAGAACTGGAGTCGCTAGGTATATTGATAGCCTCCAGAAGGCTGGAAAAATCTGCTGCATACACCAAACAACAAACTAAAAAATTAAATATTCTCTGAAAGTTACTTTTAGTTGTCCCACCGGGCATGCCAAAAACCGTTATCAATAGTTTTGCACCCTGCCGAATACAATATTCAGCAAACTACTGAAACATGGAAACCTTCTTTAGCTGTGGGTGATCTGAACGAAGAAGGAATCTCCAGAGCGAGTTGGTTCTCTGAATGATGAATTCTACTCTAAGTGGCTTTTCAAGAAAAAGGACAGAAGGATAAACTAGATTTAAAATCTAAAGCTGAAATTCTATCATTCTAAAAATATTGATCAACTATAAGAAGACCCTGATAATAACTCACTCTCACCAACTCTTTAAAATTAAAATCTCACAATCTCACAACACATGTAGTTCAATCAGTGATTTATGCAAAGGTTAAATTAACACAAGGCATAACCTAAACTAGCATACACCCCTGCAAATCACTTGACAATAGTAAGAAAAGAAAAGGATCCAACAGATTTGAATCACATGACACATCAAATTACTATTCCAAGTGATGAAAAAGAACCGAGAAAGGAAAACTCTGCTATTTTATTGAATGATGAAGTGGAACTTCTCAGAATCTGAGCACACATCAGTTTACAAGCTCCCCAAAATGTGAGACGAAACTCTAATGCAGGCCTTTACGAGGAATCGGAAAACTAAGTCTATCAAAAAGCAAAGCCCTCGAAACCCTCATCAGGAGACTCGGAAAAATATCGAGGAAAAAAAGGCTTCAAGCTATCCCAAAAACTACTTAAAAGCAAGAAAAAGCATAATCCTTTCATGATAAACCTGTCAAGCCTCTAAAAATAGGCCGAATCTACTTTAAAAGGACAAAAAACACCTTATCTCTCCAAGATAAGACTGAAATCCGACCAAGAGGAAAAGTCAGTAAAGATCTACTAAAAATAGCAAGAAAACATAAAGCAATTTATAGAATACCACTTTTATGATTCTACTTTACAAGATGCAGATTTGCAAAATTTGTCTATTTTTTGTAATTTAAAGATTGACAAATCTTTTGCAAAAAGAAAAACTCCTTATTCCTCCATTACAATGTTTTGATTTTTCTCACAAAGTCATAAGATATTACATAATCATCCTTCATTTATTTCAATTTCATATTGATTTCTATAAAATCAATCCTCAAAAATAAAACCCTAAAAAGATCATAGACCTTTAAGCAAAAGCACCTAGGTCATATGGCATCTAAACTTAGGTCACAAGATATTCAACAATATTATCCTCAAGGCATACTATTTCACCAAGGCTTAAGGAAAAAGCACTAAGTCCTAACCCATAGACCAACTTAGGAATTTGACCTCCATCATATACATTTGTATTTAGATTAAATAAATCACAAGGAAAACATTGTGACTTTCGGCCTGCATTGGAAATTCAATACATGTATTTTGATTGAATATTCTAGAACAATATGATGTTCGAATTAGGGTTCGGTCGAGCCGAGAATCAAGCCCTAATGATCACTAATTTTCACTTCTCCACTCACAAGAAAGAATGCATTTGCCATGACTCTGCCAAGCTCGAGGCTTCGAATGCCTTGGAACTATTCCCGCGTACTCCGGTCTCCGAAACTCGATTGGGTAAGATTCATGCTATCGTATTGAAGTTCTTTAACCTATTGTTGAATACCAAAAGACCCTAAGGCCATGGCACGCATGGTTGTTCTCTTCCAACTCATTGCTATGCTTCTATGACCGTCCATGAACTCAAGCAGCTTTTGTTAGTCTACTCGTGAGAGCTTCGCTGAGAGCTTGCCTAAACTATCGCTGCTACTATGCAAATGTAAGCTATTCGATGGTTTCATCATTTCTTATTTTGGCCTTGAGGCATTGAGTGAACACAACCTCTAATGTCTTTGATGCGCATTTTTTGTGCTTTCCTATGTTCACTAAACCATTGTTGTGCTCTATTTCTCACTATGAGGGCTCGACCATTCTTCAAAAGCTCGAAATCATGCTTTGGGAAACCAAACTGGAACTTCAGGCCGCAGCTAAAGTGCTCCATCAAAAATATAAATGGGTAATTTTCCTTTGCTACACATTGATCTTTAGAAACTTAAAGAACTTCCTTCTCTTACTCATAGATCTTGGCCATATCAGGCCGTGCCAAAGGCGCACTATAGAGAGCATTTTTTGTGGATTTTGGATTCGACCCAGAACATAAAACCTACCATTATGTCAATTTAAAAGCATTTTTGTTTGTGGGTATCACATAAAGCTAAATAAAATTGCATCTCCTTCTTTACGTTGCTCAACCCAACTCAAAACTTGCATCTGTTGAATATTCTTGCTATTTAATCCAAGATTTCACATGGGTTACTACTGTAATTATTTCTTTTGCACTTTGAAGCTAACCCTGAAAGTGGGTATTCAAAATCTCTAAGGGAAACTGCATTTTTCTGTATTTTGAAGCTCAATTGAAATATGGGTATCAGAAAAAGTGAAAATATGTGTGTTTTATTGGAAACCCCATTGTGGGTAACTGCTGTTTGTCTTTGTTTACCTTTAGAACTGAAAAAACCCCGTAAGAATAACAAAAAACTGTGTATTTTCATCGAATTCAGTTCACAGGCTTGACCCATCATTCATTACATGTAGTCTTTCATTTCGGCACAAACCCTCAAATGGGTATACCATATTCCAAAGAATAATGTATGCATTTTCTACTGGGGTTTGATTCACAATAGCTTCATATGTATTTATATTTTCAGGAAAGACACTTACACAGATAGCTGTAACAAAAAACCAATATTGGCATTTGATGTTTGAAAAAATGATGCTCATTCCTATATCTTTCATTACTCTGTTTGTCTTTTCTTTTGACGGTAGTGGGGACCATGCTGCTCCAAATCTATTATCGATGTCACTCCTTGTCAGAGAAAGACCTCCTTTTGAGATGACTGTGATTGAGCTGTCCTTCTCAAACCTAAACATGATCATCATATTTTAATGCTTTTAAAATCAGTGAAATGCCTTTGGTTACTCATTATCTTATGTTCCATAGAGGGTTACCATCCTAGCATTTAGAACAACATTGTCTTCAGCTGCTAACTGTCTTTGCACTTCACATTTGCTAACGAGAATAGTGACATCTGTATTATTAGTTTAGTTGGAACTGACTTGTTCATCTTGAAGCAACATTGTATTTTCAGCCCCAAAACCGTTTCATGCACAATTCCCCTCATGAATGAAAAATTGAAACCCATTTCACACTTCCTTTGTTAACAGTGCTCTCCGTTGAATAGTGCTCCTTTATGATTAGGCATCATGAGACCAAATGATGATGACATTGTGATCCCGATTGAGCTCACTGCTTGAAATACCTCTTAGTGTATATTATATCTATGCTTGCTCACTGTTCGCACAACAGTGTTCTTTTGACTTCCTTAACCTTAACAGAACAACTTACACCTTCTGCTTTTGAACTCTGTAGAGATTGTTAAAATGAAAAAATTGCATCATATGAATCACCTCTATTTACTAGTTCATATGCATAACTGATAACTTTAGAAGCACCATTCTGGAAAGACAAAACTTACTCTCCCCTTAACATACTGGAATGATCACTTTGTTATTACAATTCATGATGCAGTAATTACTTTATCAGTCAACTGGGACTAGAAATTCATTCAATACCCAAATGCACTGTCTGTGTTTGTATTCTTGAGCAACATGGTACTCTTCATGCATTTTTATATTTCACCGTACAAACTGCTCTTAAAATATGTTCTCTTTGATGATAAAAATTAAAACAAAACATTAAGGCATAATGTATGCCTGTTCACTATCCTTGATCAGTAATACCTAATGGAGATATACTCAGTTGAATTCCTTAAGTGAACTAAACTCACTGTTCACTTGTAGCCTTCAGAAAGCAATCCTGATCGTTATGAATGCACAGTTGGTTCGTTGCTTGATGGATAATTTTTTTTTACTCTTTCAGTTGTTCTTCATTTCATTTGATGTATATGATGAAGTATCTTTTAAAATCAGCCCATTTAATGAATAGGGCAGCATGCCGAGGTCTACCCTTGTGGGAGCCCATTTCACTCCACATGCTCGGTCTTCAAATAATGTTCAGCTTCATGACTTTACCTATACCCGCACAAGGAAACAAATAGTGTTAGCATAAAAATGAAACACGATGATCATGCTATTGCTATTTCTCCTTCAGCTCACTTCTTTCATACTGCACTTGATAGGATTTGATTGTTTCAATGCATTGCTAATAGTATGCTATACTATTGTAGGTGTTCCATATAAGCTACATCATAATCGGAGCCACTGACACCCCTCTTTTCCTCTTACAGGTTGATGGAGCTCAAGAAGACAAGGTGAACCATTCGGCATCGAACGTCAATAATCAGGCAATGATGATTATATTGTTGCTTATGTGTTTTCCTTTCTGCATCTTCAGTAGTGCAATGTGCTATTAGAAATGTATTGTAACAGTCACAGTTATATCCACGGCTTGTGTGGATCTTTGATTTAAATTCTACTTTTCAACTGAAAAGAAAATGCATTTTCATGCAATGTTGTAATATCATTCTGATTGTGAAATCAAATGAAGCCTTGTAAAATATGAGTTTTTACGAAATAAATGAAAGCATCTAAAATGCTATTTTTCTCATGTACTCAATTCTGTATTTCTTTTAAATCTGCAACATCTGAATGGCACTTTGCAACTCCATAACTTCACTAAAATGCATAACTGTTACTCAATGCAAAAAGTAATGCGAAACAACATTTGAAATTCAATCGGCAATTCCACTTAATGTTAAAAAACAATCATTGATTCTTCTATTTGGTGAAAAATATGTAGCTTGATGACAACTAGGTCCCTCTCAGTCTGTAGTGTGTCTCTCTCAAACTTAAGGTCATCTCTCTCTGTTGTAACTATCCTCAACTCGACCTCTAGGGCATCTACCCAAGCCTGCAGGGTAGCTATCCTCTACTCTACACTACCCTCCTTCGCTTTGACCCTACCCTCCTCTAGCCCTCCTCCTCTCCCATCCCCATGATAATCCACTCTCAGAGGACTCTCTCCACCTATCCCATCACTAGCTCCTCCTTTGCATGCTCCTCTCACCTCTCCTCATCCTTCACCTCAACCTCCAACATCTCTACCTTTGGGTGTGCCTCCTCTAGATTTGACATCTATGCATGTTGCTCTCCCTCCTCCACTACCATCTTTGTTGTTTCCCTCACCTCTAGTTGATCCTCCTCCTCCTCCCAGATCGGTGATAAATGTCTCACCACCCACCACCCTCCATCCCTCCTCCTGCTGCATCGATCTCCTCCCCGACCTCCCCAACCATCTCCTCCATCATCCCCCCCTCCTCCATCTCCCCCTTCTATGTCTCCTCTACCTCCACCCCTCCATCCCCTATCTCCTCTCTGACCTCTCGGGCCCCTGCCTCTACACTCTATAGGCGTTGGCTACTTTGGATCTGTATATGTTGATGGCCTATGTGTCTGCCACCATGCATCATACTTGGGTGTCATCCCTATATTTGCATCACCTCCTCTCCAATCCCACTGTAGTGGCTATAGAGCATCAATCTCCTACTCGGTTGTGGTCACTAATATCTGCTATCCCCATGGATGTACCTCTCATGAGGATCATACAAACTCCGTTGTACCAACTGGAACACCCTACCTCTCTCTGAACTACCTTCTGGCCTGCTTTGGAAAATACATCTCAATAATATGCTAGAACTGCACAGTTTGACCTATCAGGTATCTCAAATGATGACACCATGGAAAGTGATCATCCTCGCCAATCTATAAATCACAATCCCTAAGGCCTCCAAACAAAGCTAACCAATGTGTTGATACCATGTCTCCAGTATCCAACATCTCCTACACGTGTCTGTGGAAAGGCACCCCGATACATATATACATACGGAGCACTAGCTCCCAGCTATTGTACTATTGGTGGCCGAAACACTACTATATGCTCCTAGGCCCATATTGTGAGTAATGTGACCCCGCAGCTCAGGCTCTGTCCCCCTCTATTGGTAATGTGGTGCAGCTGGAAGTATAGCATACCCAATAGACATGGTCCCCATGCATATACAGTCTCATCCTCGACCATACCTGCTAGCATCTCTCCCCAACCCATTAGAAACCCTTGGATCTTGCAATCTAGAATCATAACTCCTGCAATTAGTGTGCATAACATGCAGTCATATTTGCCATATCTCTCCGCCAAGGTCTCCCATTTGATCTCATAACCCTGAATCCCAAGCTCTGAATCATCATCAAAATCATAATAGTCATACAAGGCCTGCAAACCTCGAACAGGATCATATTGGACCCGCTCACCACGAATTGGCAACTGCAAGATCCTGTAGACATCCTCCAAGGTAACTGTCACCTCCCCCATTGGTTGATGGAAATTGCAAGTCTCAGAGTGCCACCACTCCGCCAATGCTATCAACATGCCCCTATTTTCCTTGATAACAGGCATATAGGTGAAATAGAACAACTCGAGGTCTAACAACACCTGTCTCTCTACATTGTCCAACTGGTCTTGCAGTCAAAATACATCTGGTCGCAACTCCCGTATGTAAATGGGAGGTAGAACAACCTGCAATCATCACACAAGTCATCACGTCAATCCAAAGTCTTAATTTGACCTATTAGACCTAAGTTGACCAAGTCATTCTATCCTTAATTGGGGAAAAAATTTCACCAGGAAATTGCATCACAATAATTCTTAATGGCTCGTAACTGCAATTACGTCGCTCATTTTTCACATACGTCATTTCCTACAACGTTTGCATCGCCAAATTTCGATTGTGTCATTTTTTGTCACGTGTGCGACTTAGAAAATTAGTTGTGGCCCACCTTCAGATGTGTTGCGACACAACTATCGCTTCCTTAGACCTAAGCAATTGTGTCGCGAAGTGAAAAATGTGGCGAACCGCTTCGCACTTGCGTCACTTGTGAACAAAATTACATCATAAAAAGTGTGATACAATTGTCTGCTAAATTATTTCCCTAACTAAATGCATTAAAATGAAAAAAATTACAGAGTGGGTTTGTAGTACTTACCAGGGCGGGCACTCCCTCAAACTAGTTGAATGTATGGATGCAGTATCCTCTATGTGTAGCGTCAGGAATAGGCGACATTTCCTCAATTTTTCTCACTCAGAGCTCTTAAGTTTTCTAAATTTGGAATGCACAAATGACCCATTTTCTTAATTAGGGTCCTATTTATAACCTGAAAATTAGGGTTTTCACTTTCCATGTGTATTGGGCGCACTTTTTGACAAATTTGAACCTGAATTTGACCCCCATAACGACCTCCAAAATTGATTCGGTCTTCACCGTTGAATTCTTGGTGATCAATTTATTTTATTGGGACAATTTTCCAAATTTTTTGAAAATTTTAAAATTTTCCCAAGGGGGCATACCTATTCCTTGCTTTCATCGGGGCATCTTTTGACTGAATTTCTTTGACACAACACGATGAACTACATTATGTCAAAGAGGGGAAAAATGTAGACACTGAAAAATGTCTTAGTCTGTGAGCATCATTTTTCTTGGTCTTCATCTCCGCATAATTAAATAATTTTAATTATTTAATTATTCTTGATCACATTCCTCTATTAATTAGATCATTTTTAATTATTTAATTAATTCACTTATTAACCTTTATTCTTCCATGATCAATTAAATATTGCGTCGCTAACACCCCCTTTCTTTCTTTTTTTATTCAAGGGGTAAACGCTTTTTGAACTGGAGTTATGAACCAGAATACAACCACTCAACAATACCACCCCAACGAGGTTTGAACCTTGGTGGCAAGAACAACAATGTCACCTTTAAACCATCACACCATGCCAATATCGGCGCTAACACCCCCTTTCTTCAATAATTAAATAAATCATTATTTATTTAATTATTTGTCTTTTTATCATTTGCCTATAGTCAAATGATAATAATTATTATTTGTCTATTTATTGACCTTTCTATAATTAAATAGTTGTCAAAATTATTTAATTATCTAATGAAATTTCTTTCCTCCATCAAAAAATTAACTTAAATTAATTATTTAATGTCTCATTTCCATTTTCCCCATTTAATTAAATTGATTTCATAAATCATTTTAATTAAATGCCCATTTCCTCCCACTTGCCTTTTTCTCAAAATAAATAATTTGGAAAATTTATTTATGCTCCACTTGTCCAGAGATTCCTTCTCATTAATTAATTAATTTCAATTTTTAATTCCTTTATTTTCTTCCTCCACTATCTCATTTTTGAATCTCAGTCGTCGATTGACTCTGGGCTCTTTCTAATCTTGACCATTCGTTTTGTAACCTCCACTCTTCTGTGTTGCATGTCTTCTTGTTCGTTGTTCTTGGAATCTTTCTAGAAGCTCTATCTTGACCGTCCATTTGAATGGCTATCTATAAAAGAAGCCTTCCTCCTCCATTTTCAAGTTAACAACCACTTATCTCCAACTTTCATGCTCACTATTTGTAGGTATTTGCACAAGTCTAACTCAATCTGAGGGAATATTTGCAAAGGTAGAAATAAGAGAGACAAGATAAGTGATTCAACTTCAAATATGGGGAGTATATTTACTTGAATGCTTTCATTTTCCTTATTTTGTTTGGATTGGGTTACTAGCTTAGATAGTGTTGTGGTTGTCACTAGAA
>VDFB02086037.1:0-41249 GCA_007258455.2 Sequoia sempervirens
TTCTATGGGCTTTAGAAATCTGTCAATCTTATGAATTGCATTCTTCACAATCTAACAATTGAATTTAAAAGTGAATGCAATCTCTTTGTAGTGAACAGATTTTCAGTGTTTTCTTAAGCACCGTTGGGAAACTGGTGGATGTGAATCCTTGAGTTCAACATTTTTAGTTGTACTATCAATAAAAATAAAAATGTGTCAATAATAGATAGTGTTTCAAGCATGTAGAAAAATGGGCTTTAGAAATCTATCGATCTTATGAATCTCATTCTCTATAGTCTAACAATTGAATTTAAAAGTAAATGCAACCTCTCTATAGTGAACAACCTATCATTGTTTTCTTAAGTGTCATTGGGAAACTAATGGATATGAATCCTTGAGTTCAACATTTTTAGTTGTACTATCAAAAAAAAGAAAAATGTGTCAGTAACAGATAGCATTGCAAGCATGTAGAAAAAAAAATTATTTGCAACTACTGTTTCATCCACTACTTGAGAAAATAAATAAATATTATAGTACATTTATAAAAACAAAAAGTCTTAGTTATATGAATGCTATTTTTTAAAACTATAGATTGGAAAAAAATAAGGTGTTATAAAACTTGCAACCCAGTCACTGTTGTAAAACCAGATCTAAGTGCAAAAAAGGAAAATCAATTAGGTGGAGACATGAAAGTTTATTCTGAAATATATGAATTATGTAATCACAAATACAATTGTTGCAAATAACTTGTTAAAAGAAACATATGGATTATGCAATCATAAATACACTTGTTGCAAATAACTTGTTAAAAGAAACATATGGATTATGTAATCATAAGTACACTCTCAAAGTTGGATAAAAAATTAGCTACAAATGTATATGAAAATATTCAATAAATTCAAAACCCTATCCCTTTTCCTGCAACAAATCTAACAAAATCCCAAAAATATTTGTTATGAGAATTTTATGACATGCTAGTAATAAAAAAATATGAGGATCTACTCTAAAAATATTTGGGAAGAAGTAGACCAAAGTGAACAAAATAGATAATCTATAGATTGAAGAGGTTGTTCCTGCTCATGACAAGTGGAGAAAGGAGCATGTGCAGTGTGTTGAAATTGGTGTTTCAAAATCTCAAGTGTTAACATGTTCATACAAAAATCTGAAATATGTCTCTTCTTGCTTAAAAAGTGTTACAAAAGCTTTATCAGTTGTTGTGACTAACAAACATATGAGTTACAATGTTGTTTTCTATTTGTAACAACCAAAAAATATGAAAGAACTAAGTTAAAATTCTAGCTTAGGGGTCTTATATCTAATCTCAACCATAAGAGAGCATATATGAAGTATTTTTGACTAAATTAGAAGGCTGAAAATTAAGCCAACCTCCTTCGCATGCTAAAAAACCTTCTTTGTTTGATTTGGTCTATTTGACTAGTTAAAATTATTGTAGATATGAGCAAGTTTTGGTGGTGTTGTCATTAATGTTGTCATTGATGTAAACATAGTTTAGTATGTTGCAAATTGTACATGTATAGCTGAGATGTTGTGAGTACATGAAACTATCTTTTTAGTATTGCAAATGTGTTGGTTTGATAAGTTTTCAAGTGCTTTTGAGAAAATCAAAAGAAAAAGTGAAGTCAGAATGATGAAAGTGTTCAGAATGTGCCTAGGTATGTGCTCTGCATTTCTTTTGTGTCCATCATATGCTTGTGCAGATTTGAAGGTTTGATAATGGTGATTTAGTGGTGATACCTCCTAAGTTTTAGCTTTTGGTTTGATGGTACGTGAAAATTATATTCACCGGTATGTGAACTGTTCTGGCAGAGTTGGTCTTCTATGGACTAGGAGAAATATTATTGTTTTGTAGTTCTTCTTGGTTTTGTTTCAGATCTTGCAGATCTAGAATATGTCTTGTGAAGGTTTTTTCTATGCTCTAGCAAATAGGTTTGAAGATTGGTGATTCAGAAGGGATGTTTTAGTATTCTAGTGTGAAGTTTATATAGTTCGAACAAACTGGTGAAAGGTGTTTAGTGATTAAAGCTTTTTGTTTTGTTGCAGATGTATTTGGAAGATTTTGAGATGTATTATCGTGCATAAGGAAGCGTTTTGTGGCATCCACATGTCATATTTTTTTGGGAAGCGTGTACATCATCAATGTTTTTTTGTGTTTTCATTAAGTTTGGTCGACCTGGTGTTTACAATTTATTTGAAGAATAAAATTAAATTTAGGAAGTGTGTGGTTGATCCGAGACATTATTTTTGGTCTTGGTTAAATGTTTTATTGGTCCACTCTCATTCCTTTCCACTGCGGGAATGTTTAGTCGCCGACCTATTTTGAATTTATGAAATGAGGCATTTGTGGCTGACCTTGGAGAAAGTTCTAAGGATGAGGATGGTATAAAAATAAGTCGAATTGTGAAGAATTGTATGACAATGTGATGCAAAGTAATGAAAGTGAGCCAAAAATCATAAGAGAAGAAGTGCGTGTGAGTGAGTCAAGACAATAGTTATTCATTATGTTGAAGGCAGCATGCTAAGGTTTCTGCAATCCTATGAATGTGCGTTAATTGTTGTGGTCGATCTTTTGTTCTTTTTTGTATTTTTAGGTGGTGAACCTCCTTGTTAGACAATCAGTTCTTTCTGTAGGTAGTGAGCCTTTGTACTTGGATAGTGAGTCCTCTTTTGGGTAGTGAGCCTTTGTATTTAGTTTATAATCTTTTATATTGTGAGTTAACCCTCATCGTGGTTTTTTCCTCATTGGGTTTTTCATGTAAAAATCTAGTGTTCATTGTATTGATTTATTTTCTATTATTTGTGTTTCATGCTCTTACTTAATAACAAAATAGTGTGGTTGTGGAATTAATAAGTGTTGGGTTTTAAGTTTGAATTTTGTGATAACTGATTCACCCCCCTCTCAGTTGTCCTATGTCTGTTTAACAATTGGTATTAGAGCTTTGGTTCCTTAGTGTGGAGCTTAACTGCTTAAAGAATATATGATGGCACATAAGTTGGCGATCCCTATGTTCAATGGAACTAACTACAATGATTGGAAGAGACGGATGAAATAATATATTATTGTAGACATCCAAATTTGACCACTCCCATATGGTCAAATCTGTCTCCTTTATTTGTCTATTTCATATTCCCTGTCGATATTAATTAAATGACTTATGTAATTAATATTTTCCCTTCTAATATTTTTAAATTATTTAACAATTAAATACTTTATCTTTCATCCCTTCTTCTCTAAATTAAATAAATATATCAATTTATTTAATTTAGCCATTTAGCCTTTTTGAATTTAAATCAATTTTAAATTTCCTATTTTCTCTCTTCTTGTCACATCGTCCATAAACCTCTTCTAATCTGGATTAGTTTAATTAATTCATGATTAAGATGTGCATACCCTTAATCAGGATTAATATCACATCCTCCATATTTGGCCACTTGTCTCTAATCCTTCATTAGTCTTCTTAATCACCTATTTGCACAACCTTAATCTAATCCTCTTGCCATCTTTGGTAGGTCCTCCAAGTCAACCTATCATAAGTACTTACCTCTTCCCCATATGAATTAAAAATTCATATTTATTCATTCAATGCTCCCCTCTTTCCCATGAAGGTTGTTGAAAAATTCTAAATCCTCTCATAAGTCACATCATTCGATTGGGACAAGGACCTCCTTTATGAGGACCTTGTCTTATCCCTAAGGTACTCCTAATCATGTAAATTTAAAATTCACATTTATTCCTCCAACCACTTCTCTCTTCCCCATGATAATTAGTGAAGAATTCTAAAATGCCTCACTTGTCACCATTCTTCCCACATAGGGATAAAAACTTCCTTTTTGAAGATTTTTTTCCTAATCCCAAGGTACTTGTAAGTACCTCCACCTTACTTCCTCTCTCCACCTCACAAGTCCTTTTGCCACCTCCCTTTTCACATGGAAAGATGTGAGGGCTTGTGAGTCCTCAACTCACCTTATCCCTTTATCTTGTCCATGTTGGCTAAATCTTAGCTATTTAATTCTCTAGAGATTCATCCCCTAAAATAAAGGATTTTGTCTCATTTTTCTCATAACACACATTCAAGCAATTCAAATATCAAGCTCAAGCACTCAACACTTGCATACAAACATTCTCATCCTCTATTGTTGCACTTTATACTTTTATTGCATTCATCTTATACACTTATCCAAATACCCACATCCATTATTCCACTCCCCTATTAAATTCTTATCCATATCCATATCATTTTACGTGATTTTCCATCAAATAGCACACATCTAATCTACATCAAAGGGCCAACCAAAGGATTAAATTGAGTAAGGTATATCTTCTTGTTTTATCTTTTTTTTGTTCAATTTCAACTAGACTTATCTTGAGATGGTGTTTTGTATATTTCCCCTTTTGCATTTTCTATTGTTTTTGCATCATTTAGGGTAGAAAAACACACTACACACATTTTTTTGCAGGGTGATTTCCTACCCTAAAAGATGCCAAACAACAAAAAATACAAAAGAAGAAATGCACAAAACACCACCTAAAAATAAGCCTAATTAAACTTGAACAAAAAAAATAAAACAAGAAGATATACCTTGTTCAAGTTGATCATTTGGTTGGCCCTTTGATGTAGATTAGATGTGTGCTCATTTATGAAAAATTACGTAAAATGATATGCAAATGGATGAAGAGTCAATGGAGGAATGCAATATTGGATGTGAGTATTTGGATAAGTATATGGGATGAATGCAATAAAATCTTAAAGTGTGCAACAATGGAGGATGTGAGTGCTTGAATGCTTCAAATTGTTAGAGTGTTTGAGAGTTGTGAATGCATGAATGAATGTGTTGTGTGAAAAAATGAGACAAAATCCTCTATTTTAAGGGAAGAGTCTCTAGGGTTTTGAATGGCTAGGATTTAGCCAACATGGACAAGATGGAGAGTTGTGGTGAGTTGAGGACTCACAAGCCCTCACATCTTGCTATGTAGAAATGAGATGACAAAAATGACACGTGAGGTGGAGGGAGGACATGTGAGGTGGAGGTACTTGCAAGTACATTGAGATTAGGGGAAGATTTTCTCAATTATAAAAAATTGTCCCCATGTGGGAAGGATGTTGACATGTGGGGAATTTTAGAATTCTTTACTAGTCAACATGGGAAAGAGAGAAGTGTTGGAGTAATAAATATGAATTTTAAATTCACATGATTGGAAGTACCTTGGGGGTAAGACAATGTCTTCATAAAGGAGGTATTTCTACCATGTGAGTGGTGTAGCTTATAAAAGAATTTAGAATTCCCCAACAACCTTCATGGGGAAGAGGAAAATATTGGAGGAATAAATGTGAATTTTTAATTTACATGGGGAAGATGTCATGGCTAAATAAAGAAAACACTTATGAAGGTTGACTTGGAGGACATACCAGAAATGACACAAGGATTAGATTAAGTTGTGCAAACAAGTGATTAAGAAGACTAATGAAGGATTAAAGACAAGTGGCTAAATATGGAGGATGTGACATTAATCCTGATTAAAGATGTGCACATCTTAATCATAGATTAATTAAACTAATCTAGATTAGAAGAGGATTGTGGAGGATGTAACAAGGAGAGAAAAAAAATTGATTTAAATTGAAAAAGGATAAATGACTAAATTAAATAATTTGATGTATTTATTTAATTTAAAGAGGAAGGGAAGAAGGGTAAATTAATAATTAAATACTTTAGAAACCTTATAAAAAAGGAAAATATTACTTAAATAAATCATTTAATTAATATCAATAAGGAATATGAAATAGATGAATAAAGGAGACGAATTTGACCATATGAGATTGGTCAAATTTGGATGTCTATATTTTTCACCTCTTTAAAATGGTGCTATGAAGTAGCATCATTTCAAAGAAAATTATAAGATAGGACCAAGAAGATGGTTAGATTGGAAAAGATGCCCCAGTCATTCAAAGTAATGACTATGAAGAAAGATGATGGGGGTGAAGATGAAGATTAGGGATTGAGGATACCCCTTTGAGAGGACATGTGGGTTCAAGAGAACATGGGTGTGCTCTCGGAATGGATGAGATGATGAAAGGGAAGATGAGGAAGATGATGCAAAGTGATGGATAAAGTAGAAGTTAGTAAGATAAAGAGAGAAAATCAAGTACAAATGAATTTAAGGACAAAGGTGATGTTGCCCCAGTCAAACTACAAGCCAAAATGGGTTGATGATGGATGGGGTGTTGTCGATGAGGGAATGATATATCCCAAAACAACATGATGATAGAGAAGGATACAACTCAATGATGATGAAAGTGTTGATGATGGAAGGATACATCTCAAAACAACACCAAAGGATAGGGAATGATACATTCCAAAGATGATGACAATAATGATGATGATTGGATCAAGCCTTGTAGCAAGGCTAGGAACAAGACCAAGGATGTGATTAGATGATTTGTGTTAGATATGATTGGATTAGGATTTGATGGAGATGTGAGATGGTTGAAATGAATGAAAATGATGAAGGAAAAGATGCTTAGAATAACCAAATATGATTAATTTA
Source organism: Sequoia sempervirens (assembly GCA_007258455.2). NCBI lineage: Eukaryota > Viridiplantae > Streptophyta > Pinopsida > Cupressales > Cupressaceae > Sequoia > Sequoia sempervirens. The sequence goes on from VDFB02086037.1 coordinate 6,542, forward strand.
AACAACTTAAAATGAATATGGTGTAGCAATGCACATGAGATGAAATGCAATGAACCTAGAATGTGGAATGAGATGCAATTAAACTCCTTATAAACACTAATGGATAAATGTAAATAAGGGCCTACATAATGATGGAAGTGGATGGTAGGCTAATTTTATTTACGAATCATGCTTACTTTAGCTTATAAAATGAAGGGATGAAGGGTGTGAAATGACACTTGTCAAGAACTGTAGGTATCTTGAGAAGAAGGGGGGATGGAAGGAAAATGTTTGCACAACCAAAATCATAGGTCATAGGTTGGGGATAAATGCAATGCAACAAAATGAAAAGGGAAATGCAATCCTAATGTGATTTTCCATTTTTAGAGCACTGATTTTTGCTATAGCATAAGATACCAAGTGCCAGGGTATGTGCAACCAAGGTGGATTAGTGTCTAATGCATAAAACAAACATAATAGATAAGAAGACTATCCCGACACCCCAAAGTCATGAAGACCTTGGTCGAGCTAGGTGTTGGGATAACCACAAGCACAAAAGGATTCCCCAACATAACACAAGACCATGAGGATCTTGGTGGGTACTATGCGGGACAACCAAGAAGACAACAATAGAGAAAATATCAAGATATGCCCCTATTCTTACTAGTCAAAGCACACCATGATATGATAGATCAAGGTGACCTTGAAAAGTTATGATAGGGATCTCAAATGATAAATAAAAACCAAAAGCACCAAAAGATCACAATCAATTTCAAACATCCTTTGCTATAGGATCAAGGGGGTGGATGAGATTGATGAGGTCTGTTAGGAAGGATGCATCCTATTGAGACCAAAGATGGATACTAAACTAAAAGATCGATATAACACAAGATATTTAAAGATGATTGGATCTCATATCACAAATGGATCTCATTTGTGAAGAACCAACTAGATAAGGTCATAACTTGATGACATGACATGAGACACAAGATACAAGAAAGAAAAAAAAAACACACCCTAAAGACCTAGGGGCTCGAGGATGAACAAATATTAGCCTTGCCTACGTGAAAGCGTAGAGCTCTCGTAGTTCGATAAAAAACCATGGATAAAAGCAGAAACATGAAAATGAAGACCGATAATAGATGACAACGACAGGATGGACAAAATCCCTGAGGGTAGATTAAATGATCAACCTTGCCTACGTGAAAGCACAAGGGCAACATAATTCAACAAATTCGATGACTGATCATGGATAAAGGATGATGAGATGACCAAGATAAGTGGATAAAATGATGGAACTGATACAATGAGACAAGATAGATCTAGTGGATAAGATAGGATGGGGGCGATTGCATGAAGCTTAGGGAGAGGATAGTTATCCAAATCATCAAAAGAGGAATTAGGATGATGACATGATGGAGAGATGAGTGATGAGAAGTGATAGGAGATTGGAAAGATGTGTGCAAGAGGTGGGAGTGATGATAGTGGAATAGATGGAATTGGGTTGCATGGGGGGAAGCCTAGGATAGGGGATGGAAGGGATGCTATGATGGATGTATAAGAAGATAAGGTTGGGGAGATGAAAAATATTTTTGGATGGGTAAGGAGATAAGGATGGGGAGATGGAAGAGATGCTATGATGGATGGATAAAAAGATAAGGATGGAGAGATGGAAGGGATGAGATGATGGATGGATAGGAAGATAAGGATGGAGAGATGGAAGGGATGCTATGGTGGAATAATAGGAAGATAAGGATGGGGATATGAAAAGCATTTGTGGATGGGTAAGGAGATAAGGATGGGGAGATGGAAGAGATTATTTGGATAGATAGGAAGAAAAGGATGGGGAAATGGAAATGATTGTTTGGATTGGATGGAGAGGAAAATAAGGATGGGGAGATGAAAAGGATTGTTTGGATGGATGGGTGGGAGATAAGGATAGGGAAATGGAAGGGATGACATAATCGATAAATGATGTCTCCAAGGACTATGTCACAAAGAGGGAGATGCCCCACTCTAGATATGTCATGTATGATGAGGTAGGAGGGATGGAAGATAGAAGGATAGGCAAATAAAGGAGTGAGATGGATATGGATAGGATGCATGGATAAGGAAGGGAGACTGATGGTAGCATGATGGGTGGACAAGGAAGGTAGATGGATGTGAATAAGGATTAAGATAGTGTATAGGTGAGGGGAATGTATTCCAAGAGGTGTCTAAAGCATGCATATATGTTTTCCCCTATCTATATCAAGATCACAAGGAGGATGGAGGGATTGGGATAAATGGAATATGGCAAACAAGATGCATAAGATAGGTGGGATGGAGGTGATGAGTGAAGGGGATGTAGTTTCCCCCAAGTATGGAAGTAAACTAGATGGGGGATTTACACATGACACCTATTTGTATGGTTTTCGTCATGACACTTATCCAAGGTGCTTGTTTGCCAAGTTTTCACCATTGGATGAATTATTTCTCTTTTTTTTGAATTTTTTTTATTTTTTTTACTTTTTGGATAGTATGCAGATGGAGATGGATAAGGATAGGGATGTGGATAAGTGGATTTAGAAGATATGTGATAAGGAGATGGAGGAAGGACTCAAGCATCAAGTTCCATATGAGATATTAAAAGCCCATGTGAAGTGATTATTGGATGTTGGTACAACCTGTAGACATCAAAAATATACTAATTGACATCATGCACTTGATCCTAACTTACTAACACTGTTTCTTCTAAATCATCCCTGGGTCTAACATTTAATCAAATTCCCTTATCCATTAAATTCATCAATATTCATCTCTTAATTAAATAATTCATTTTGTCTAATTAAGTCACTTTCTCTTGTTAATTAAATCAATCCATCTGATCTAATTATCCCTATTTAATTAAATAATCAATTTATTTGATTAAATCTCTAAATTCTATCCATTAAATTAAATAAATTAAAACCTTATTTGATTTAATCTAACACCATCCCTTTAATTAAATAAATCAAAACATTTATTTAATTAGCCTCTTATCATATTCCTCTCTTATTATTTAAATAAATCCATAAATCTAAGTCAAATAAGTCACATCATCTAATCTCTGTTAAATTAATTAAACCCTTGATTAATTTAACCTCATCTCATATCACATCCTCTAGATAATGCAAGTTGCACATGAAAATAGATTTAATTCATTTATTAAATCTCTATTTTCCTCACAAGGCATCTTTTGGAATATTCTATCAATTTGAATTCAAAAATTCCAAGTCAACATGTACATCCAACAAGGCATTTAAACCTCTTACATGTCCTTTGCCTTGAGCCAAGTGGCATTTATTGCATTTTCCCTTCCCTCTTACATGTCATTTCAACAAATTTGAATTTCAAATATCGGCATTTATTGGCACAAACCCCAAATCTTGCACAACCATCATCCATTCATAGTTTGACAAGTGGCACCATATCCTTGGAAGAAAGTTAGTCCCACATTGCTCAAATTTGGGCATTCATCCATCTTGAAATCCTATAAATGAAGAGCTCCTCTCCTCATTTCATTATCCACAATTTGAGTAAAGTTACCATGCTCAAATATCTATCAAGTTTCACACCATTGAATTCTTAGCTAGGTTCTTTTGCAGATTTGAGTCCTCATCATTCATCATCAAAAGTGGATCAAATCTCTTCATCAACTTTACATATTGAAGCTTGCAATCATAGGAATTGGGAAAGGACCAAATTTCCACATCAAATTGGCACCAATTCCCCCATGGGATCAAGTGTTTGCTATTTAAATTAGGATTTCATATTTGTTTTATCTCTTGTATTGTGTTCTTGCATATTTTCATTCCTAGTTTGAATTGTAAATGGATTCCATGGGGAATCCTTGTTTATACTTACAATATCTAACTTAAGGTGTTTAATCTCTTTGTTTTGCAGGTATTTAGATTGGGGGTTCACACAACCTTATTAGGATAAATGGATTATGCAAGAGAATGGATTAAATGGATTTGATGGGGGAGATATGTGGGATAATGGATGGGATGTTGGAAAGCGTATGGATGGAATGATGGGGAGAATGTGTGATGGAGTAATGTTTTTAGGACCAACATTAGCAGATATGGTGGTGTGTGTAAAAGGATAGGAGGATTAATGGATGGAGAATGTGGGGATAATGGAGATGGGATAATGAATTTTGGGACATAAGGACCCAAAATATATTTAGGAGATGGAGGGTGTATATGATTAGATTTTGGATTACCAACTTTGAATGTTGTTACGAATGTTTTATTTGAAGGCACTGCATATTTTTTCTTGGGGATCCACATGGTTTTGATTTTTTCTTTGGTGGGACTTTGTGGCCTGTGGGTTTGATTTGGATTTTGGATTGGAGTTTTATTTTCTTCAACATGTCTATTTAAGGGGACATGAGGAGCTTTAGATTCATCTGGATCTTTAGATTTATGCATTTTTTACTTTGACATCCAAAGTGCTTCCAATAGCAATGGGATGGGTGTGAGGATATGGATGATGTGGAGGAAACATGAATGGAGTGATGGAGGTAGGATTTTGGGGATGATATGTATATTGAGGATGTGTAGGAACATGCCTTTGTTGATCCTGATTAGGGAACAAGAGAGTGGGATGTTTATGATGGGTGACATGAATAGGTGATGGATGGATAAAAGGATGAATATGATGAGATGGAGGAGGTGATTTTTGGATATAAGGGCCCAAAATGGACTTAGTACATGGGGGATGTGTGATGGTGGAAGGAGGGACATGAGGGCCCAAGATAAATGGAGTAGATGAAGGATGGGAGATGGTGGATGGAGGAACATAAGCACCCAAAATGGATTCAAGAGAAGAAGGAGGAATATGGATGGTTGTTTTAAGGTTATACAAGGGAGGAGGGATGGCGGAAAATGGTTTAGTGGAGTGATGGGAAGAGCCTATTATTCTGTTGGAGGAGGCTCGTTGAGGATAGATAGAATTTGTACCAACATTTTTGAATTGCTAGTATTGAGAGATGTATCCAAGATCTTGTGTACGTAGATTTTCTTTGACTTGGATGGGCTCTAAAATACCTTGTTCATGAAGGCCTAAAACTTTTCCTTGATAGTTCATGATCTTGAGCATTCGCTCTATGGTAGGATGCTTGTTATTTTGGAAGAATTATGCAAGTCCATTATTAGGTGGAGGAGGGTGGGTGGTGTATATGCTCGGTTCCTCATCTGCAAGGAAACCACCATGGATGAATGTGAGAGTACCGAGGGAATATAAAAGGGGTGTGTGGATAGTAGGGTTAGGTGACGATGGAGGATCATGAGATGGAGATGATGGAGTAGCATCATCTTGATCGATAGGAGTGATTGGTAATGGATTAGGAGAGGGATTAGGTGATATGATAGGATTTGGATTTGTGACAATAGGCTATAAGGGCTCATGAGATAGAGTAGTTTGATCTTAAGTGTCCAGGGGATCATGGGATGAAATGGATGGGGGATTATGATCTTGAAGTGGGCTAGATGGGATGATAGGATCTTGATGTGGAGAAGGGGATATGTTGGTATGCTTTGGATCAAGCTCTTGGCATGAATCGTATTGTGTGGGTGGCATGATGATGGAATGTTGAAGAGACTCCTCAAGTGGGGAAGATGGAAGGATGGAGGATTCATGAAGTTCATGAGAATGGATTGCAGTGATACTAGGAGTGGGAGGAGTGGATTGGATTTGAGTGTCTTCAATGGATTGGGTCAATATAGGAGTAGAAGATGGTGATGGGGTTTGGTTATCTTCAATGGGTTTGACAACTCTCAAAGTAGGATATGAGGGTTCAATGGATTCAGTGGGTTTGATGGTTTCAGCAGTTTGGATAGTGCTAGGGGTGGTAACTGTAATTATAGGTGTGGGATGGAGAAGGGTCTCATCACTAGTGACCACACATGGAGAGTGGGGCAGTAGGGTTTCACAACTTCAGGATGTGGATTTTGGGATGTCTTATTTGTCATGAGTCCTTGGAGAAATTTTGGAGTGAGAATATTGTATATTGTAGGATTATATGGTGTGGTAGGAGTAGATGAAGGATCATGAATGGGTGGAGGATTAGGATTATGGATTAGATAGGGCAATGGGATTGGATGTAGGACTGTTAGTAGATGGAAGATTAGGACAAGAGGGTGGAGTGGAAGATGGAGTTACATAGGAGGATAAAAATGGTAGATTAGGAGGAGAGGACATGGATGGTGGATTTTAATAAAGGTATTGGGATAGAGGATTTGGATGGGAAGATTGGATTAGGAGAGGAAGAAGTGGATGGTGGATTGGGACAAGAGGATATAGGCAATGGACTAGGACAAGAGGATGTGAATGGCAGATAGGATGAGAGGATGCAGGTGGAGGATTAAGACAAGAGGATGCAAGTGGTGGATTGCAATAGAGGTATTGGGATAATAGATTAGGATAGGAAGATTGAGATGTTTGATTAGGATAGGTTGATGGGGATGTAGGATTAAGATAAGAAGGGGTGGTGGATTAGGATGGGTATATTGGTATGAAGGAATAGGATAGGGGGACATGGATGGTGGATTATAGTAGGAGTATTGGGATGGTAGATTAGGATGGGAAGATTGCGGTGCTGGATTAGGATAGGAAGACGTGGATGAAGGATTAAAATAGGAGGATGTGGATGGGGGATTATAATAGAGATATTGGGACAATGGATTGGGATAAGAAGAAATGGATGTTGGATAAGAAGATGATGTAGAGGAAGGATATGATGAAGATACAGGCAATGAAGATAATAAATATCCCTTGTCAAAGGTAGCATAAGGAGCATTATTAAGCGTGGATGAAGAAATAAAGGGATAGCCCAGAGGGGTAATTAGATTTTGGAAAATGGTTGGGGAAAGATTACTAGATGTGATAGCAACAAGGGGATCATATACCTCTTGATCAACAAGAATTGTTATCATCATCAACATAATTAGGGTTTCCATTTACTACTATTTTTGGTTGCACTAATTAGGGATAAGGATTCATGATGTCAAGTTAGATGGATAGGGATTGAAAAGATGTGAATGGAAAAATAGAAGGGAATAAGAGATGATGAAAATATAAATAGGATGGATTTGAAGAAGATAGAAGAAAGGGATCTTAAGATTTGTTTCAATATCAAAAGATCTTGGATGGAAATGTACTAAAGCTCAAATTAGGATTTTAGGTCAATCTCAGATTGGGATTAGATTAAAGATCATATTAGGATTGGATTGAACCTCATATTAGGATGATTGGATAGGGATGTGATTGGATTAGATTGGATAAGATTGATTAATGAGAAAATTGATAAGATTAGATGATGGATTAGATAAGATGATGAAATGGATTCTAAACCAAGTTTAGAGATCACCCTAGGTGACTTAAGGTATTGATTGATCATATTAAAGGATAGATAGATAATTACAACACCGAACCCACCTCAAGATTAAAGTGGATTGATTGGGATAAAGATGATAACTAACTCAAGATGGATGGAAATCCTGAGTAGATGTGGATGATGAAAATCAGATTCAAACACCTAAGCCAATTCGGATAATAACCTCTAAAATGAAATTTAGGGGATTCAAATTGAGAGAACGATGATGGATATGTAACCTAGAGTCATTCTAACATGTGTCTATTTTATTTAGATGATGAAAAAATGACATGCAGATGGACTAAAGTGAAGATTACCAATGAATGGAAGATGAAAATGGCTTGGGAAACAAAAAAAAATTTAGGATCACAACAAATTAACTTTTTGGACAAAGATCAAGGTGTAGGATCTCCCAACTAGGGTGCAAGGTCACCCAACTTGGGTGCAAGGTTTCCCAACTGGGGTGCAAGGTCGCCCAACTAAGATGCAAGGTCTCCCAACTAGGGTGCAAGGTTTCCCAACTAGGGTGCAATCTTGCCCAACTAGGATGCAAGGTCGCCCAACTCAAGCGCAGGATCACCCAACTCAACTGCAGGATCACCCAACTAGGGTGCAAAGTCGCTTGAATTAAGTGCAAGGTTGCCCAACTCAAGTTTAAGATCTCCCAACTCAACTGCAGGATCACCCAACTAGGGTGCAAGGTCACTCAAATTAAGTGCAAGGTCACCCAACTCAAGTGTAGAATCACCCAACTATGGTTCAAGGTTTCCCAACTCAAGTGCAAGGTCACCTAACTAATTGGCAAGGTCACCCAACTCAGCTTTCAGACTTGTCTAAATCAGAAAATGACCAAATGACACTGATAAATGGGACAAAGACTCTTCAAACGGATAAACAGATTCTTCTAATGGGAAAATGAGCTCACCTAACGGGGAAAAAAGCACTCTAAATAAAGAAATAGACTCTTGGAATGGGCCAACGGACTCTCAAAACAAGAAAATGGACTCACAGAACAAGAAAATGGACTAATAGAACAAGTGGATAAAAGAATAAGTGAACTGACTAACTGGGGAAATAGACCAACTGAATGGGGAAATGAACCAACCAAATGAGGAAATGGGAAAATGGATTGACTGAATGGAAGGTGGGATTGACCGTTTAGAGTGCAAAATCACCCAACTATGTTGCAAAATTTCCTATTTCCAGGGAATGAATGAATAGGATGACTCTAGGGACTAAAAAATCTAGCAAAATTTCCCAATTATGAAGCAAGATCGCCCAACTTAGAGGCATAATCACCCCTTTTAATGAAACACGTGAGTGTGATGGGTTGTTTGGCTAATAGACTGACTCAAACATAAAATAGAATTGCCCCTTTAGGTGTCAGAATCGCCTATCTTTGGTGTAGGCTCACCCAAGTAAGGGGAATACTCACCTATTCTGTGAAGGATGGGTTATTTTGACAAGACCAAACTAAGAAAATAACTCAGACAGAAGACAGGGTTTTCCTTGTGGACAACAGGTTCGCCCCTATGGACATCAAGTTCGCCCCTATTACCAACAAGCTCACCCTTGACAAAGGAAAACTTGCCCAAACAATAGACCTGGATTAACTTGGATGAAAATGGCTAAGGAAAAATATGAAAACAAAAAAAACAACAAACAAAAGGAAAAGGATGACTTGACCAAAAAGACATGCACTGGTTTGGCACAAAGAAGACAGTTCAAGTAGAACAATCCTAAGATTAGTAAAAAGGGTATGGCCAACATAGTCCTCTAACCAGGATGAAAAAGGTGATCTAGGGAGTCCTTGATATATGCACGGTATGTGAGGCACAATCGTGAACACTGGCCCATCATATGCGTGAGTCAGAAACCCCGTCAAGGTATTGGAAACTTAGACCAACTCATTACATCTTATCTAGGTATCACCCTAGCTTTGATGCTTTTCCAGACATGTCATCACTGGATTGGGGTGAAGCTTTGGCTCTCTCCCCTTTATATACCCTTCCAATACACATGGTTGGGATCATCTCTTAGGTGATGAAAACCTCAAGCAGGTCCCACTAAAAGAAGATACTAGACGTTTTCAGCTAGTCCCCAGGCTCGCACAAAGCATAAGGGGAGAGGCTGGACGACCTAGTATCTCTTGTGTAACATAAAGGAATAAAGTGGACTATGATTTCTCTTCACCTAGGATCGCCAAATGGCACAAGGGATTGGATACATCAATAGTCCACTTTCAAACACAACAAAAACTAGTATTGACTCCCCCTAATTAGATCTTTGTGCCTAACTAGTATGAAAAATAACAAATAAGCAAAACTAACTAAAGGTCTCGACCCACTCGTCTTGCAAGAAAGATTTATTAGTTTACAAATTCAACCTTAGAAAAGCATGAAATGGCTACAAAATTTTTAGTAAAACCAAGCACATTCACTAACAAAAAAGGTTAGGGGGTCAGTACTTAAAAAATGACAAGAAACAAACTCTAGAAAATGAACTTTAAATCATTGTTTACCTCAGAATCGCATTTTTCAAAGAAATAATTTTCCCTATTAAGGTTAGGGTCACCAATCTTAGTTGTAGGCTTGCCCCTATTAGTAGCAAGATTGCCTATTCAGAAGCAAACTCAACTATTTGCAAGAAGTAGACTTGCCCAAGTCAAAAGCAGGGTCGCTTGTTTAAGAGGTAGGCTCATTTGTTTGCAGGAAACAAGCTCATTCAAGTCAAAGGAAGGGTTGCTTGTTTAAGAAATAAGGAGAAAATTTTCCCCTATTTAATAGATGGATGATTGTACAAGTGCAAAATCACCTTTGTTCCAGGCATGCTCGCCTGTCTTGATTGCAAGATCACCCTTGTTGTTGCAGAATTGCCTATTTCAGTGGCAAAGTCACCTCTATGTAACTTGAACCTGCAAAACATGAAACAACAAAACACATAAAAAGAATAGACCCATTTGTGGGTCCCACTGGGCATGCTAGAAATGTGTGCAGTGTGATTTCCTACCCTAAAAGATGCAAAGCAACAAAAAATGTAAAAGGAGAAATACACAAAACACCACCTCAAGATAAGCCTATTTGAATTTAAATAAAAGAAAGATAAAACAAGAATATATACCTTGCTCAATTTGATCCTTTGGTTGGCCCTTTGATGTAGATTAGATGTGTGCTCCCTGATGGAAAATCACATAAAATGATATGCAAATGGATGAGAATTCAATGGGAGAATGCAATAATGGATGTTGGTATTTGGATAAGTGTATGAGATGAATGTAATAAAAGGTTGAAGTGTGCAACAATGGAGGATGTGAGTGCTTGAATGTTTCAAATTTCTAGAGTTCTTGAGAGTTTTGAATGCATGAATGAATGTGTTGTGTGAGAAAATGAGACAAAATCCTCTATTTTAGGGGAAGACTCTCTAGGGATTTGAATGGCTAGGATTTAGCCAACATGGACAAGATGGAGGGTTGTGGTGAGTTGAGGAATCACAAGCCCTCACATCCTACCATGTGGAAATGAGATGTAAAAATGACATGTGAGGTGGAGGTACTTACAAGTACTTTGGGATTAGGGGAATATTTCCTCAAAAAAGAAGTTTTTGTCCCCATGTGGGAAGGATGTTGACATGTGAGAAATTTTATAATTCCTCACTAGTCAACATGGGGAAGAGAGAAGTGTCGAAGTAATAAATGTGAATTTTAAATTCACATGATTAGAAGTATCTTGGGGATAAGACAAAGTATTCATAAAGGAGGTTCTTGTACCATGTGAGTTATGTGACTTATGAGAGGATTTAGAATTTCCCAACAACCTTCATGGGGAAGAGGAAATCATTAGAGGAATAAATGTGAATTTTTAATTCACATGGGGAAGAGGTCATGGCTAAATAAAGAAAAAACTTATGAAGGTTGACTTGGAGGACATACCAGAAATGGCATGAGAATTAGATTAAGGTTGTGCAAACAAGTGATTAAGAAGACTAATGAAGGATTAGAGGCAAGTGGCCAAATATGGAGGATGTAACATTAATCCTGATTAAAGGTGTGCACATCTTAATCATGGATTAATTAAACTAATCCAAATTAGAAGAGGATTATAGAGGATGTGACAAGGAGAGAGAAAAGAGGGAATTTAAAATTGATTTAAATTGAAAAGGATAAATGACTAAATTAAATAAATTGATGTATTTATTTAATTTAGAGAGGAAGGGAAGAAGGGTAAAGTATTTAATTGTTAAATTAAATACTTTAGAAACCTTAAATAAGGGGAAATATTAATTAAATAAATCATTTAATTAATATTGATAGATAATATAAAATAGGCGAATAAGGGAACAAATTTGACCATATGGGAGTGGTCAAGTTTGGATGTCTACAATTATCTCTCTTGGTTTCAAAACCTGGAAGGCTGTTGAGGAAAAATATACACCCCCGTCTGGTGGTATTACTATTACAAATGAGATATTTGCTTATGAAGAAAATGAGAAGGTGAAGTATGTTATTTGCAATGGGTTATCTAAAAATGATTGAAGAATTATATGATCCTAAGAAGTACACATTGGAACAATTGTTTGACATCTTGCAAGCATTTGAGTTGAGAAAGTTCTAGAAAGAAGAAAAGATGGAAGAAAAGACATAAATGACATTTAAGGATATGAAGATTGAAGATGAACCAGATAGAGATGGTGTTGATGAGTTGGAAGCTAACTTCACCAAGAAGTTGAAGAAATGAACCATAAAGTATAAAGGTATGTTTCCCTTTAAATGCTTTAGTTGTGGTAATATTGGTCATTATCCTTCAAGATGTCCAAATAGAGTTATGCATAAGAAGAACAAGGATTAAAAATACAAGAAACTATACTATGTTAAAAAAAGAAGCAAGAATTTCTGATGATGAATCCAAGAATGAGGTTGATGATAGTGAATGCTTATTCTTAGCTTTGGAAAGTAAATTCAAAAAATATGTAAGCGAAGACTGCGGAGAATAAGAGAAATAGTAAAGAAGGTACTTTGGTTACCACTTTTCATGCAAGATAGGATGAAGACTACTAGGTAATTGATAGTGGGTGTTCTAATCACATGACCAAAGATAAGATTAAGTTCACTAAACTTGAGAAATATGATGGTGGTTTAGTTATGTTTGGTGATGAATCAGGAACTAAGATCTGTGGGAAAGGTTCAATTAGTTTTGGAGTGTACAATATTGATGATGTATAAATGTGAAGTGTTTGAGGCATAACCTTATGAGTGTTGGTCAGATGTGTAGCAATGGATTTAAACTTGTGTTTCAGAACAATACCTATGAAATAAAAAAAGGATCCAAAAATGGAGATATGATTGTTGTTGGAAGAACTCATGGAAACATCTATCAACTGAAGGGAGTTAATGGTCATTTTCTTGTATCTCAAATTAGTGAAAGTTGGTAATGGCACCGGGGGATGGGACATGTAAATTTTGATAACCTAGTCAAAATTAGTGCAAAGGATATTGTTTGAGGACTTCCTAGAATCACAAGACCTACTAATGCTATTTGTAGAAGTTTTCAATTGGGGAAACAAACAAGATGCGGCTTTAAGGGAAAAAAGCATTCAACTACTAGAATGTTGGAGTTAGTTCATACTAATCTCTATGGTCTGACTAGAACTAGAAGCCTAAATGGTGAAAAATATTTCATGTTTCTTATTGATGATTATACTCAAATGATATGGGTTTCTTTTCTCAAAGAAAAGACTCAGGCTCTAGATAGGTTTAAGATATTCAAAGAAAGAGTGGAAAATTCACTTCTGCTGAATTTAATGCATTTTGTGAATAGTATGGCATAAGAAGACAATTTTCTACTTCAAGAACCCCTCAATAGAATGGTGTAGTTGAAAGGAAAAACAAGATTGTATAGGAAGCTACTAGAACCATGATGAAAGAGTCAAATGTACTAGATGTATACTAGAGAGAGGCGATACATATTGCTATTTGTATTCTTAATAGAGTTCATATTAGACACAACAACACAAAGAATCCTTTTGAGTTATGGATTGGTAAGACTCCTACTGTGGAGCATTTTAAGGTATTTGGAAGCAAATATTATATTAAAAGAGATGATGAAAATCTTGGAAAGTTTGATGCTAGATGTGATGAAGGAATATTTCTTGGATACTCTACTACTAGCAAATCATGTATATGCTTTAACAAAATATTGAGAAATATTATTGAAAGTGTTAATGTGAAAGTTGATGAAGACATATGCAGACCTATTGAAATAAGTGAAGTTGAACTTGATGATCCTATTTGTGGATATGTGCCTAAAGAAAAAAAGAAGAAGAAGAGAAAGAGGAACAAGTGGAAGGAGAAGAAGGAGAATAAGAAAATGAACCAGAACCTACTGTTAGAACTCATAAGTATGTATAGTAGAATCATCCAAAGAATTAGATAATTGGAGACAAAAGTGAAGGTGTGAAGATAAGAAGCAAAGTTGTAGCTAAGGTAGATTTGTGTCTACTTTATAAAATTGAACCAAAATTTGTAAGTGAATCATGTGGAGATGGGAGTTGGTTGAGAGCTATGAAAGAAGAGTTACAATAGATTGAAAAGAATCAGACATGGGAACTAGTCCCTAGGCCAGTGAATAAAAATGTAATTGGCTTGAAATGGGTGTTCTGGAATAACTTGAATGAAAGTGGAGAAGTTGTTTATAAGACAAGACTGGTATGCAAAGGATATTCACAAGTTGAAGGTATATATTTTGAAGAAAAAATTTCCCCTATGGCTAGAATGGAAGCTATCAGGATGTTTCTGGCTTTTTCTTCCTACAAGGACTTCAAAGTGTATCAGATGGATGTTAAGTCAGCTTTTTTGAATGGTGAATTGGAGGAAGAAGTGTACATGGAGCAACCTGTTGGGTTTCAATTGTCTGACAAATCAAACATGGTTTGTAAGTTGAAGAAAGCATTGTATGGATTAAACCAAGCTCCCAAAGCTTGGTATGTAAGACTAAACATACACCTAACAATGCAAGGATTCAAGAAAGGTTCTGCTAACAACAATCTTTACTTCAAAATGCAAGGTAAAAAAATGTTGATAGTAGTTGTTTATGTTGATGATATTATTTTTGGTGGAAATGAAGGTATGTGTAAAAAGATTGTTGAAGAGATGTTAAAAGAATTTGAGATGTCTATGATCAGTGAATTGAATTTATTCCTTGGTCTCCAAGTGAATCAAACTGATAAAGGGATATTCATTTCACAATCTAAGTATGTAAAAGAACTGTTGAAGAAGTTTGGGATGGATGATTCAAAACTAGTTTGTACCCCTGTGGTAACTGAATGTAAACTAAGCAAAGATGATGAATTTTCCAAGATTGATCAGAGCAAATATAGATCCTTGATTAGTGGACTACTGTATCTTACTGCTACTAGACTGGATATTATGCATGCAATATGTTTAGTTGTTAGATTCCAAGAAAATCCTAGAGAAGCACGTGTTAGATTTATTAAGAGGATTTTTAGATATCTTAAAGGCACACTATATTATGGACTATAGTACCCTAAGATTGATGAATTCACCTTGAGTGCTTATACAGATGTTGAATGGGTTGGATGTGTAGATGACCGAAAGAGTACTAGTGGTGGTGCTTTCTTTCTTGGTGGAAGATTAGTTTCATGGTTCAGTAAAAAGCAAGACTCGATCTCCTTATCCACTATAGAGGTAGAATATATTGTTGTAGCATCCTGTTGTACACAAGTTTTATGAATGAAGAAAAATATGAAAGACATTGATGTGGTATGTGATGAACCTACTTCTATTTTCTTTTAAAATAAAAGTGCAATAAACATCTTGAAGAACCCGGTAATGCATTCAAGAAAAAAACATATATCTATCAAGTATCATTTTTTGAGAGAAAAAGTGTTGGAGAATGAAGTTAGATTGGAGTATGTGACAACAAAGGAACAAATTGCAGACATATTTACTAAGGCTCTTTCGAAGAATACTTTTGATCATCTTAGGGAGAGGTTGAGGGTCATTGGCCCTCCTAACTAGGTTCACATGAAGGTGCATCAGTCCAGTGAATTCACAAATTCTTCATTTATCCCGATTGATAAATGGGTCTACTCCGTAGGGGGAGTAAAAAAGGTTTTGATTGTTGCAGTATGAGTGTACTCCTAAGGGGGAGTAATCAGTATTGTTGATCTTTTCCATCGATGTCAAAAGGGGAGAGAAAGTCATGTGAAAATTAGTTGCAGAAGAAGAGAAGGTGTTCTCCTAGGATATTGTGTAATTTTTTTTTATCTTTGATGGTTTTTCACATCATGTGTTTCCATCAATGACAAAGGGGGAGATTCTTACAGATATGAGCAAGTTTTGGTGGTGTTGTCATTAATGTTACAAATTGTATATGCATAGCTAATATGTTGTTGAGATGTTGTGAGTATATGGAGCTATCTTTTTAGTGTTGCAAATGTGTTGGTTTGATATGTTTCCAAGTGCTTTTGAGAAAATTAAAAGAAGTGAAGTCAGAATAATGAAAGTGTTCAGAATGTGCTCTAGTATGTGATCTAAATTTCTCCTATGTTGATCATATGCTTGTGTAGATTTGAAGGTTTGATAATGGTGATTTAGTGGTGATAGCTCCTGATTCTTAGCTTCTGGTTTGATGGTGTGTGAAAATTATGTTAACTGGTATGTGAACTATCCTGGTAGAGTTGGTCTTTTGTGGACTGGGAGAAATATTGTTGCTCTACAGTTCTTTTTTTTTTTTAGATCTTGTAGATATGGAATATGTCTTTTTAAGGTCTTTTCTATGCTCTGGCAAAGAGGTTTGAAGATTGGTGATATGGAAGGCATGTTTCAATATTCCAGTGTGAAGTTTATACAGTCTAGACAGACTTGTGAAAGGTGTTTAGTGAGTGAAGCTTGTTGTTTTGTTGTGGATGTATCTAGAAGATTTTGAGATGTATTCTCATGCATAAGGAATCATGTTGTGGTCTCAACGTGTCATATTCTTGTTGGGAAGCGTGTACATCAAAGTTCTTTTATGTTTTCATTAGGTTTGGCCGACCTAGTTTTTACACTTCATTTGAAGAACAAAATTAAATTGAGAAGTGTGTGGTTGATTCGAGACATTATTTTTGGTCTTGGTTAAATGTTTTATTGGTCCACTCTCATTCCTTTCCATCATGATAATGTTGAGTCACTGACTTATTTTGAATTTATGAAATGAGGCATTTGTGGCTGACCTTGGAGAAAGTTCTAAGGATAAAAATTGTATAAAAACAAGTTGAATTGTGAAGTATTATATGACAGTGTGATACAAAGTGATGAAAGTGACCCACAAATCATAAGAGCAGAAGTGTGTGTGAGTGATTCGAGATAGTAGTTCTTCATTGTGTTGAAGGTAGTGTGGTAAGGTTTTTGTAATCCTGTGGATGTGCATTAATTGTTGTGGTGGATCTTTTGTTCTCTTTTGTATCTATAGGAAATGAGCCTTTGTAATTGGACAGTAAGTCCTCTTTTGGGTAGTGAGCCCTTGGTAGTGATCCTTTGTATTCAATTTATAATCTTTTATATTGTGATGTAACCCTCACCATGGTTTTTTTCTCATTGGGTTTTCCACATAAAAATCTAGTGTTCATTGTGTTGATTTACTTTCTGTTATTTTTGTTTCATGCTCTTAATAACAAAATAGTGTGGTTGTGGAATTAATAAGTGTTGGGTTTTAAGTTTGAATTTTGTGACAACTGATTCATCCCCCCCTCTCAGTTGTCTTGTGCCTATTTAATAGAAATGTGCTCTAGTTGGTGATGAGACTTCTAGCTTTGTGGAAGAAGTTAAATTTCCCCTAGATGCTTCTACATTTACCTTAGAAATCTCAAACAACTCATTGATGTCCCAGTTGCTACCAAACTACCTTGACTATTCCATAATCCACTCCTACAAGCATTCCAGATGCTCTTAACTAATCATTACTTTTTCAAACTATTGGCACATGATAATGAAGCATGTATCCTATCTTTCTTTTCTATATATGACATAGAGAAATCCTTCTATTAATGATCATTCTTCATTTTTTAGCTATAGGTTGTTACCTTGACCTTCATAGTAGATCTATTGACTGTGATTATGTCTATAAAACACTTAAATATTATCATCTTTCATTCAAGGGATGTTACATATAATTCATCTCTTCTCACTATCAAGACACCTTAATTTCCCCCAACAGTGACTATCTACCTTGTTTATTAGAAGGTTAGTAATTATATTCGAAGGTTAGTAATTATATTCTTGGCATGATTAACACCTTCACAACTTATTGGTCATTAACTTTTTGATTCTACCATATTTGGGTATTTCTTTGAACTATCTTCAAATCTAAGTCATGACTACAACCCTTTGTGGAATTTCACCTAAATATTTTTCATACATGTCTATGTTGATGTTGTTTGTCACTGATGTCAAAAGTAAATGCAGTTTGTAATGCAAAAGGTGTTTGATGCCAACTACATGTAGAGTGAGTTGCTTCATTGTGTTGTCATGGAGTGGTTTCAAAATATTTTTCATACATGTCTATATTGATGTTGTTTGTGATTGATGTCAAAAGTAAATGGAGTTGGTAATGCAAAAGGTGTTTGATACCAACTACATGTAGAGTGAGTTGCTTCATTGTGTTGTCATGGATTGGTTTCAAAGATATTATTCATTCATTTGGTGATCTACAACCATAGTGGTTGTTGATATTCATGTCAAAGTCTGTGTTGTTCATTCATTAATTGTTCACATGTTGTTGGCGCAAAAGGTATTGATAGTTGTTACAAATGTTTGATAGAGTTGTTTCATGAAAAATTCAAAGGTATTGAACGAGTACTCATTGCACATTCATCATTCACATTTTATTGTTAATGGCTAATATATTTTGATGTTGTGACTCAAAGGTATTCAATGGATAGTTTTTTCATATAAAGACATGATTAGTGTTTGTTGATGAGATCTTCATACTTCTATAAGGATCTAAACCAATGTCAAAAGAATAATTTTCTACATCAAAGGTATATGGTCAGAGTTAAATGTTACAGATCTATTACATGTTTTCAAGCCCATTGAGTTTGTTTGAAGTTTTTTTGGGTTCTTTCATTGCTTGCAAGTTTGTTCTTAAACCCTATATGAGGTTCATTATGCAAATTTTATAATAGGTTTAATTTTTGTAATATTTGGTTTGTGGCTTATTGGAACTAGTGGAAATACACTTTATTTGTGTATTGATGGTTTTAAACTCATCAAAAATTGACCAAGATAATCCTTGGCAAGTCAACAACTTATGTAATATCGACCTTACTACTTACTCCAACATTCTACTAGGGCACTTGTAAATGCAACCTTTGATAAAATTATAATGCTTTGATGTATGTTCATGCCCCTTTTACTGTCACATGTCTGTCTTATGACTACTCATTCCTTTGATGGATGTTCATGCCCCTTTTACTATCATATGTCTCTGTCTTATGACTACTCATCCCCATTTCATTTTCCCTAAGGATTTCTATCATATAAAAAATCTCTCTATATGCTTCATGACATTGTCCTTCTAAAAACCATTGTTTTATTTCACTCTTGAACATTGGCATACCTATTCATTCATACCATTGTATCATATAAGGGCTTTGCATTGCTTCCTATTTGGATTTCAACACTGCCCATGACATGTTATCTTTGATAGTTGAATGATTATCCTTGATCATGGTGGTAATCCTTTTGGAATGATTGTCTCATGCTTACATTTAATTTGCTTCTTTTTTTCCTTGAGAATGGTGAATGTCGTGTTGATTTTGAGAGTCAACCATTATATTTTTTCAAGTCTCTTATCTGTTCTTTGAAAAACTTACCTAACACCTTCTCAAACTCTACCCTAGCTTCCATTGTAGGGATTGACATCATTATTTGACTGCTACTGTTGTTATTTTAGGAAAAACTACATTTTCAATTAATTTTAGAAAATGAAATTACAAATTTAAAACTTACATGCTACTGCCTCATGGGCTTGATTCATTGCAACAAATCAACTTAGAAAAAAAAATCTACTATTCGGAGCCACAATCTGCACTATTAGGAACACCT
This sequence comes from Sequoia sempervirens, assembly GCA_007258455.2. Classification (NCBI taxonomy): domain Eukaryota; kingdom Viridiplantae; phylum Streptophyta; class Pinopsida; order Cupressales; family Cupressaceae; genus Sequoia; species Sequoia sempervirens. Next base: position 26,020 of record VDFB02086037.1, read on the forward strand.
TCTACAACCCCCACTTAACCCTTTTTATTTTCTGCAATAACCACCCTAGAATGTTCTTGAAAGTCCAATTTCCCCCCTTTTGTTTGGCGCCAAAAGTCTCACTGCTTGATTTCTGGCCTAGGAAGAATTTTTTATGAAATTCACTTTTTAGAGGGCCAACTTCATTGGGCCATAAATTTTGATCTAGGTGTCTGATTGACTATTATTGCATATTGTCAGAAAGCTCTCAATGAGCTCTACGATACGTGAACTAACCCAACCACCTTTTGAGTTGTTTCAGGGCCTCTAAATTTTTATATTTGAATTTGAAGCTGCATTGGAGAAATTTCCTGAGACGGAAAATTTAATTTCTCCCAAACTATGCAAGGTATTGAAGTGATTCTTTCGTGACTGGAAATGTTTCTCAGCTTTGCTCCTTGGGGTAAATTTTCATGTTCATACGAGCCCATTTTTTTTACTTACTAAAAAATAGTAAGTGCCCATTTTTTGCTATTTTTGATGCCTGGCAGTCTTATACCCCTTAAGTGCCATCATGGGACTCAAAACAACTAAAGAAAATAAAGAAAACAATTTTTTTGGGTGATGCAAGATTTCCCTACACCTTTCGATGCTCTTGCATTAGATTCATACTTCACAACAAGTTTAGTCCCTTCCCCACCCTTCTCCAAAGTAGCATTAATCCCATTTAGTCCTCAATCTTAGCTCTAACATATGCTTCATATTTAGAGTTTTCTCAACAAAAATATTCAAAGATTCAAACAACTCATCAATTTGATTCTAAACTAAGAACTCTCCCACTTTACTCACCACCCCATGAACCTGAACATTGGTCATGTTGAGTTCATGAAACACCCATTTAACCAATTTAAACAAAGAAATAGAGCTCTCCTTAGCCATCCCTAGAACATCATATATTTCCTCACATTCAAAGTTAAAAACATCCTTACTCACAGTGGTATCCTCCTTAGAAGAGCTAACTTTATCTTGACTAACACAAATCTGCTTACCTTTACCACCAAGAATCGACATTTAAAGTTTGTACATTAAATCAACAATATCCTCAGCAACAAACCTTCTTCTATTCAGTGTACCCAAGTCCACAGCCGAGGAGTCCACAAAATCCTGCCCACCATCATCCTTCAAGGGAGAAGTAGCTTACATTTTTGACAATTGGCTAGCATACCTGATAGCCAATTTCTTGTTACTGCCCACCTTCGAGTCCTTCTTACGCTTGGTCTACAAAATAGGGGAAGGTAGGGACACTTCTTCAACCCTTTCCTTCTAAGTAGTAGAAGGGGGTTCAATATTAATTGACTTATCATTAGCCTTTTTCTCACTACCAATTTCATAGCCCTTCAAATTAGGATCCATCTCCCCTTTACCAAACATTCCTTGATGTAGGAGCATCCAGGGTGTAAGAGAAATCTTGCATCACCCAAAAAAAAATGTTGTTTCTTTTTAATAAGGGCTAAATTTGGTAGGGTTACTATTTTTGTAGCATTGCATTTATGCACAGTTGGACACAAAATGGTAATTTGAAGCCAGTGGTGAAGAAATCACTTCAAAACGATTTGTCATTTGAGAGATATTAAAATTTTAATATCAAAAATCCTAGTAAAATCTTCAGGGTCAATTTTGAGGCACTTAGAGGCTCTAGATGTGCCTAAAAATTGGTGGAAAACAAGAGAGGATGGCCTTTAGGCCTTCCTTTCTAACACAATATTTCTTGAGCCCTTTCCAAAAAGGTATTATAATAGAAAATATGATGGTCGGATCAAAAGTTATGACCCTACGAAGTTGTAATACCAAAATTAATAAAATTTCAAAATATCATCCTGAGGAAGTTACACTTTCCATAAGATTCTAGGGAGGCCACACCTTCCAAATAAAGGATGTAAAGGGGGGACTATAGAAGGAGTCAAGATCAGAGTAGACAGTGGCTCTGATTTGTAGACTTGTAGATTTATGTAATCAAAAGGCTCATGTGATGGCAATTATAATGTTGTAATTTTATTTTTATTTCAATGATAATAGAAAATATTTGCTTACCTTCTTGCATTTTTTTTGTGTCATTATCTTTTGTTTTTGTGAATTTTAGATTGTAAGGGGAGTACCCTTCATGATTCCCACATCCAAAAGCTGCAAGACTATTTCCAAGGAAGCTTGAGAGTTTAGGACATAATCCATGTCATCCTCAAATTCAAACTCCTCAATAACAATTTTCTTCTTTTTCCCTTTCTTGCAGACTGGATCGTCATCATAAACAGTATCATATTCCATAGTCGGCTTCTATTGCTTACCCTTAGGAGTGGCAAGTGGTTTGGTAACATCAAAGGATTTTGCATAATTTGTAATTAATAGAATAAATCCTACATGCAACACTGGGTTCTTATGATTCCTTTTGTGATCCTTCAACCCAAATCTGATAGGTGCTAGAAGATAAAAAGAAATGAAATTTTTTTTTATGGTGAAAGTGATTAAGGAAGAAAAAGCGATAAGCATTTACCATAGAAAAATGACATTCGAGGGTAATATATCTCATAAGTTCCTTAGCGACGTCCCCCCAAATCGCTTTGAGCGAGCTCCTCTAGTGCCCACCACTCTTAGTTGGCTTAATATTTTAAGCCTCATTCCCCTTGAAAAGCACCTGCATGGCAACCTTTGATTCCTTCTTGTCTCTATAGGCCTTCTTACCTTCCATTGAGAGCCTAGTGATATTAGCTATGAAATCCTCATTTACATAAAACTATATACCCCCAAATTTCAAAACCCTATTATTCCAGGCTATAGCAAACATAGTCGTTGCCTATAGGTTGTTTTCATGCAACCTTTCTAGATAAGGTGTGAGCCCACCTTTATCCAAAATATGCCACACCTCCTTTTTCTTAACATAATCACAAGAAAAAGGTTCTACACGATTCTTGTCACCTCCCATGGCCCCAAAATTTAGAGAAGACAAAAGTTTAAGAACCTTGTAAGCGATAAGGAGAAACCTCAAGAATGAGAGAAAAATGCCCACAATCCATGTGGAAATGATATTATGGTAGAGGTAAGTAATGATTTTTGAATGCTTCCTCATACAGAGATTGAGCAAGGTACCATCCGACCGATTATAATCTAGCTCGCCATCACTCCAAATAATTAATTGTCACGTGAAAATAGCCATGCGAGCCCAAAGCATTAAAAGGTCATCAACCAAGTTGGAAATTTTGAAAATCGTGATTTATACATATAGTTTCCTCAATGGGGAGAGGGTAATTCACCTCCCATTCCCTAGGACCCCCTAACACCAAGATTAGCAAAAATATCAGCTAATCCATTTCCTTCTCGAAATATATGAGATATATAATATTCATCAAAGGAGTTAAGGATTTCAATAACATCCAAGATGATGGCTTGAACACTCCATGAGGGGGTAGAGAATTTCTTTAGATTATTGATAATATTGAGAGAATCCCCCTCAAGCCATACCTTCTTACAACCTTTCAATTGGGCCATTTTCAAGCCATGATAGACTGTCCTTAAGGTTGTTACTCCATCAAGCATTCTTTTTGTTATGTTCACCTTCAAGATAATATTATCCTTCACTTTATTGTCTAATAAAATTTTGTGCTTTTGACTATCATAATGAATTTCATTGATAGGACTACCCTAGGAAGTAAGGCATGTCCTCTTTTCATGGTTGTCGTCATAAGGGACTGTCATAGATTGTCAAAGGTTTATTTTAATAACTTTTCCCTTTTTTTCCTTATGATGAGTATTCATTACATACCACTATCATAGGTTTGATTTATCTTCTACTTCACCACAACTCTTGGTTGCTTCATGAATTTATCATTGTCCATGATTAATTCATGCCCCTTCTCATATACTAGATTACTGATATAACTGTCTCTCTGTAACTTATTGAAGCAATCACTGATTTTTAGTTTGTGTATCTTCATATACTTGTCCAAAAGTATCAATCTTAGTAATATAGGATTCTCCTTATTCACTTTTAAACTTCAAAGCTTCGAAAACTACCCATTATCATAATGACTACTCTATCCTTGAGTGTAATTAAACTACCTTTTCAGGGGTACCTAATTGAGTTCATGTGATTGGATTTTTGACTGTCATTAATAGGTTTACTATGTTCAATATTTTACTATTATTCTTTGATAGTAAACACAATGTTTTCCAACAACCATATACATACATTGTATGATTAAAAGTTTGAAAACACAATGTGAGGTGAGTATATGTCTACCAAAACACAATGGAAAGCCATAGATAAGCAATCATACTTACAAACAATTCATTGCCTTGTCCATGGCTTGTCATGGCATTCCAATCACCATGAAACTGCATTTCTTTGAGGCATTTTTCAAATAGTTCACTACCATGTTTATGCTATTGCTTACTATTATGTTTACTAATATGCTTTCATAGACATGGCAGTGAACTATTTGAAAAAATGCCTCAAACAAATGTTGTCTCTTGGAATGCCATGAAAACAAATGCAATTCACAGCTGCAATTATCACTCTAGTATGAATGAATTAATATCTTTGAGAATAGTATTTGGTTGCATAGGTGGAGTTCCATATAGTTGTGGGTATAGTTTTAGAATATATTTTTGATACATCTATTGAAGATGAAAATATATATCTACAAGCCAAATTGCATTGCTTGTTAAATAATTTGTTTCTCATTTTATAACAAAATTTGGTTAGGGGGTCTACATCTACAAATATCACTCTAATTATCATCATATATCTGCAATTATCACTCTTACTATCTGCAATTATTTTGTAAAAAATAGTGGGAGATGAGTATGTATGCCAAAACATAGTGGCAAGCCATAAATAAACAATCATGCATAGAAATAGTTCATTTCCTTGTCTATGGCTTGGCATGGCATTCCATTAACCATGAGTCCACATTTCTTTTAGCCATTTTTTTCAAGCAGTTCACTGCTTTTCCTATGTTGTTGCTTACTATTATGCTTTCATAGACAAGGTAGTGAACTATTTGAAAAAATACCTCAAACAAATGTGGTCTCATGAATGCCATTACAAAAAAATACAATTGGTAGCTACAATCATCACACTAGAATGAAAAAATAAATATATTTGAGAATAGTACTTGGTTGCGTAGATGGAGATACCTATAGTTGTGGGTATAGTTATTACTTGTACAATGTGAAGTAATTGCATAACTACTTTTTAGGTTGACTATGTAAAAAAATATATTTCAATTTAAATTTTTTCATCTATCTATCAACATTTACTTATTAGTTATGCAATGTGAAGTAATGCTTTAGATTTGAAATATGTGCAATGCAATAAAATGGAAAATACTACGCGTTTATAAAACTGCAACCCACATCACAACATACCCAAACCCTCATGGTTTTTAAGCCTACATATGTACATGTGCATTACAAATACCAAGAACATTGATTTCTTGCCATTATCGGTAATAATGAGTAAACTTGTTGAAAATGGTGAAACACAAAGTGTTAATGGTTCTTGAAAAACAATGGGTGTTTATAAAATGGTGCCTTTCATTACATTCCTAAGGTCTAAATAATAAAATCATTTTTAAAGATATTCATATTCTTTTGTAAAATTCTAAGATGTAAAACACTAGGTTTTACAAAATAAGACTCCCATCGAATTATATAAAAAAGAAATAAATAAATAAATCCTTTCTATCGGGATATTGCACCTGATGAACCTATTGAACACCCATTCCCAATATTTGATGCAAAAGATCAAGTGGCCCCACCTATGGTTCATCTTATCCAAGCACCCACAACAAGCTCAAAGAGATCAACCCCAGCTCATAATCAGCTATGGACCCTCACATTTGATGGATCCAAATCTAAAATAGGGTGTGGTGCTGGAATTGAGTTAACTAGCCCAAAAGGGAAATTTTTTTTTTGCTTCTTACAGGTTACAATTTGGATGCACTAACAATATAGCAGAATATGAAGCATTAGCTTGGGGACTGATGTTTGCACATCAAAATAAATTTACCGCCTTGATGGTTAAAGGATATTCAGAAGTGATTATCAAGAAAGTATACAACTAGTACACATGTCATAATAAAAGACTGCAGCTTATAGAAATCGGGTGTGGAACCTGGTTGAAGACTTTGATGCTTTTGGGATTAGTTTAATCCCTAGAGAGGAGAATCAAATAGCTGATTCATTAACTATTGCCGTGAGTACCCTGGAGCCCATGCAAGGCTCCAAGCTCAAGAGATTCTCAGTAGAATTGATATCCACCCGGCTGTCCCTATACTGGAAATTTCAAGAATTCGACATGATGATCAACATATCCTTTCTTTCTAGCAAGCTCAGATGTTTTCGAAGGACAAATCATCGATGAGTCCGATAGGGATCAAGGAGACTGGAACCCCGAAGACTGTGATACAAAGGTGTCCTCAATTTAAAAAGTAATAGCATTCCCAAGGGAATGGTGGCCTTAGAAAGAATTTTTGATTCAGATCCAAGGGCTTGGGAAAAGGTATCAACCAAAGATAAGGGAGGTGAATATGAAACTGTTAACTTAGCTAACTCTGGCCCTGAAAGGAATGTTTACATAGGGAAATCCTGCCCTGAAGCAATTAGAGAAGATATATTGAGGGCATGAAGAAAGATATTGTACAATAGCTTGGGGGTATGAAGATCTAAAACATTTGATACTTCTGTGATAACTCATACTATTCCTTTGAAGCCTGAAGCTAGACCATTTCGGCAGAAACAACGTCTTGTCAATGCCCTGATTGAACCACTGATCTTTAAGGAAGTTCAGAAATTGCTTTCTGCAAGAATAATCTTCCTTGTATGACATTCAACATGGGTGGCTAACTTGGTCCCAGTTCGTAAAAAGAATGGGGAGATCGGCTATGTGTAGATTTCAAGAATTTGGAAGAGCTTTGGAAAATACAACTACCCACTCTTCTCTGGATGAAGTCTTGCAAACTGTCAATGGGTCTCAAATGATGTCATTCCTGGATGGTTATTCTAGGTACAATCAAGTGATCATTAATTATGAAGACAACCCTTCACTACTAAGTGGGGAACATTTGCTTACAAGAGGATGCCATTTGGTTTGATAAACGCTGGAGCAACCTTTCAGCGTGCAATGGAATGGCGTTCAAAGATTTGATTGGTAAGTGCATCATCATTTATATGGATGACTTGATAGTATTCTAAAGATAGACTAAACCATGTTGCGACTTGCCTAAATTTCTTGAAAGATGTATCCAATATGGTGTTTCCCCAATCCCAAAAAGTGTGTGTTCGGTTCTCGGCGGAAATTTTTGGACACAACTGCAAAGAGGGATATCGGGATAGATCCGTGACCGAAAGGAGTCTATTCTAAAGTTAACCATGCCAGGAAGTAAGAAGGAGATGGGATCTTTCTTCGGAAAGATCAACTTTGTGAGGAATTTTATCACAAGTTTTGCAGAAATTGTTAAGCCATTGAACGAAATGATGAAGAAAAATGCTAGAATAGAATGGAGTAATTAGGCAAAGGCTTCTTTTTCTCAGGTTAAGCAATCCATTTCGAAGGTGCTAATCCTAACTACTTGAAGCCATTTTATATTTATTCTTTTGCTTCTGAACACTCATGTGCAGCTGTCCTGACACAATGAAGAGAGGAGGGGGATGAAAGGCCAATTGCCTTAATGAGCTCTCCATTTAAGAATGCTGAATTTAAGTACCCACCTCTTGAGAAACAAGCTTTTTCATTAGTTAGAGTTGTCAAGAAGTTCACACATTACACCCTTTGAAGTTAGATCATTGTTGTGGTTCCTGATGCTGCTGTGAAGTCTCTACTTATGCAGAATGAGTTGGGAGAATGAAGGGGGAAATGAATGGCTAGTTTGCAGGAGTTCGATCTAGAGATTCACCCTATGAAAATTTTTTGAGGTCAAGGCCTGTCTAAAGCAATGACAGATGCTTGTAAGAACATTACTTTCCAGTATTACACAACACAGTCCTTTTCTAATGACTTTTGGTATGCTGATATTATTTATTTCATGCTCAATAATCGATTCCCAGAGGGAATGAATACAACTCAGAGGAGAGCACTGAGAATGAAAAAATCCCATTATATGCTCAAAGGAGGATTGTTTTACAGAAATAATTTTGAGGGGGTTTATCTATGATGCCTTGATCAACAAGAAACTAAGCACACAATTGCTAAATTTCATGGGAAACATGGCATGGGTCACGGTTCTACAGATTCTTTAGCATATCAAATCCTCAGATCTAGTTATTATTAGCCATGTGTGTTTAAGGATGCCCACCAACATGTAAGGACATGTCATATATGTCAAATTTCTACATCAAGAGAGCGTCATCCAGCCATGCCATTGCATCCTGTTTATGAGGTAAGGCCATTTTCCCAATGGGCACTTGATTTTATTGGGGTAATTAACCCAAATTATTTTGTAGGACATAAATTCATTTTGACTGCCATGGATTACTGCACGAGATGGACAAAAGTTGTACCTTGCAATAATAGCACAATGGAGGTAGTAATCAAGTTCCTCAATGAATGCATCACAACTAGGTTTGGAGTACCCTTTGCACTGGTATGTGACAATGGCCCTGCCTTTTCTTCTGCCGAGTTCATTTAATGGGCTTATGATCATATGATTTTTTTAAAGTATTCTTCAAACTATTATCCACAAGGAAATGGAGTTGTAGAATTGACTAATAAGAATCTCCTAGGAGTAATCAAAAAACTGTTAGAGAACAATCCTAGAGACTGACATACCTAGTTAAGATTTGCATTATGGGAAAATAGGACTAGGAACAAGGTTGCGTTGAAGACTTCACCATTTTAGCTAGTGTATGGCCAAGAGCCTATGTTCCCTATTCACTTGCAAATACCTATCTTGAAATTTATGTAGGAATTTTACTTTAGTGATGATAGGATTGAAATAAGGTTAGCTGACTTGTTGAAATTAGAAGAGCAGAGAGATGCTACTTTGTAGCAATTCTTTAGGTACTAGGCTATTACCAAATGTTGGTTTGAAAAAAGAGCCAAATTCAAGGCTTTTAGGATATCAAACCTTGTCTTACTGTGGGATAAATCCAATGAAAATAAGGGTGACCACTAGAAGTTTGATAAGATCTGGTTGGGTCCCTATCAAATTGATGAAATCCTAGGAGAAAATGTTTTTCGGCTGAGTAGGTTAACAAGAGAACTTGTTCCATTGCCTGTCAATGGACATTTTCTCAAACATTATTTTGGGTCGTAAATGGTCAGGTATTTTTTTGGGTTGTATATATGTAAATAGTTTGTTGTTTCGTTTGTTTAGTCTTTTCCTTCTTTTTTTTTTTGGGGGGGAGGCCTTCATTTTAGTCAATTGAGTAAGGGGGTTGTTATCTGAAGTATACTTTGGTTACTAGGAGAGAAGTTGGTTTAGATATTTTTAGGTTTTCTGACTGATTGGATGATTTTGTTCTGAATTCATTGTTTTATGTCCATTGTCAATGAGAGTTGTGGAAAGTCATTGAGAACAAGGTGTAAAGTAAGCAATCTTCACTAACTATGATTGAATCTGTCACAAACCATCAGAAACATCTCATTTTTTAATGGTATATTTGTCTTAGGATGATGGTGTTGCAAGATTTGAGTGAAAAATATGATTCCCCAGATGTTGTTATGAGGTCCATTGTAGTTTTCAACCCAGTACAGATGTTGGACATCTAACATATTGAAAAGGAATTGAATGAAGGAACTTCAAGAGAAGAAGAAGAGAAAAAAGAACTATCTAAGAAAAGAAAACTCAATACTGAATGGGTGATTCCAGTATCTCTACCGGGGCTATGGATGCCTGACTGGTAGTAGAGAAATGTTGTGAGAAAACTAGAGGTAACTCCGTCGGAGCTATGGACGCTTGACTAGTAGTGGAGCAATGCCCAAGATATCATTGCACAACAGTTAAAGGGAATAAACTCATGTAGTTCAAATATTGCACATAATTGTTCAAAAGATAAGGAAAACTTTGTAAAAGGGTGATGCACCATCAAGCACACACAAAGATTCATAAGTAGCTAGTGTTGATTTACATTTGAGTTTCTAGGTCAACCTTGTTTATTGAAACTGACCTAACTAGAATTGTGATGTCCATAAACTAGGAGTTCTAGGTAACTGAATCCCTCAATTTCCTAAAAATGGTTAAACCATTTTCCTAGCCAATTTTCCAATTGTTATGCCTTGCATAACCAACCCCATTTTAAATTTGATTAAAATGGGACCATCTTTTGCTTTCGCTCTTTGTGTTTTTCCCCCTTTGATTTTGAGGTTTTTCTTTGCCTTAGCATGTGCTTAATATGTTTATCTTGCTTACTCAAGTTTTTTCCCCAGTTACATATTGAAAATCTTATGTTTTGGGTGAATTTCAGGTTTATACCTTGGTTCGGGATTTTTCGGTCCGTCCGGATTTTCCCAGTTTTCTTTCAAACTCCGGTTTCAATGCTCAAATTGAAAACCTTGATCTATCTTTTTCTATTTCTTTAAAACCCTCAGTTAAAGTAGGTTTAGATAGATGTTTGATCTTGCAACAATCTAGAAGCTCAAAACCAACAGGCCCCTTGAATATTACAACCATATTGACCACTTCGTGAAACAACAATGTTGTGAATCAACATCAAAGACCTTGGGAGGTGATCAAAGTGATTACTGATTGTCTCTTTTAGGAGAGGTGAGATACTTTTACTTTTATCTTACCTACATGTTGTGGGTCAAGTTGGCACCTCAACACCACCCATGACTTGGAGCTAGCGGCAATTGTGCATGCCTTGAAGGTATGGAAGTATTATTTGGTAGGAAGACCCTTCAAGCTAAACAATGATCATAAGGGACTTCAATATCTATTCACCTAACCAGATTTGAATGCTCAACAAAGAAGGTGGTTGGAATTCTTAAGCAACTATGAGATAGATATCCCATACATTAAGGGGAAAGAAAACCATGTTATAGACACCTTAAGTTGAAGGGCTAAATTATTTGTATTCTCACAGCTAAAAGTTGAGTTGCTAGAAAAGATTAAGAAAATGCAGGAACAAGATCTCTTTTGTTAGCAAATGAGGTTAGAAGTACAAGAAGGGAATATTTCAATTGAGTACCATGTGGGAAAAGATGGAATCCTCCATTATTTGAACTAAATTTATATACTAGAAGAGGGTGGGTTAAGATTGAAAATTATCACAGAAGGCCATAATGTGCCTTATCAAGTACATCCTAGGGGACTACGATGTATGCAGACCTAAAAAATCATTACTTTTGGTCAAGAATGAAAAAGGAAATAGCTTGTTATGTTGCCAAGTGTCTTGAATGTCAAAAAGTTAAGGCAAAACATTGTCATCCTACGATAACACTATATCATCATGATATACCATAGCATAAGTGGTCAGTAATTTCCATGGATTTTGAGATGGGATTGCCTAAAACTCGACATCAACATGCTGGTATATTAGTGGTGGTTAATAAACTAACCAAGGTAGAACACTTCATACTAGGAAATGTGAAGGATGATTCCCCAAATTTAGCTAAAAGATTCATAAAGGAAGTCATTAGGCTAGATGGGATGATTGAGGTAATCATTTTAGATAGGGATAAGTTGTCTAATTCTAGGTTTTATACCTCTCTTATGACCACATTAGGAACCAAACTCAATTTTAGTATGGCTTACTACCTTGAGATGAATGACCAAACTAAAAGAGTTAACCAAGTTATGGAGGACATGCTCAAAATGCATGCCATGGATCAGCCCACTAAGTGGGAAGAGTATCTACCATTAGTAGAATTTACATATAACATTCTTACCATTCTTCCATCTAAATGGCACCGTTTTAAGCATTGTATGGTAGAAGGTGCAGAACACCTATAGGTTGGGACAATTTATAAAATTGAGTAACTATTGAGCTAGAACTTCTTCAGGAATATGATACTCAGGTGAAAATTATAAGAGAAAAACTAAAGGAGGCTTCACATCAATAAAGAAGTTATGTTGATACCAAGCAAACAACAAGGGAATTTTTAGTAGGAGACAAGGTGTTCCTACATGTCAAAACCACATAAAAGCTCCATAAATTTTTGCAAGGCTACTAAACTAGCTCCATGATACATAGGGCCTTTCAAGATACTTGAAAAACTCAACCATGTAGCTTACTGACTAGCTCTTTTTCCATCTCTCTCTCTCTCGCATTCATAATGTATTCTATATATCCTTGCTTAAGAAATATGTTGCTAACCCCACACGCGTAATTGATTGGCAGGCACTACATGTGGAAGACACTAGAGATATCCACCTCGAACCACTTGCAACCATAGACAAGCACAAACTATGATTGTGCAACAAAACTATCCAACAATTGAAGGTCCTATGGGACCAATATGGGGAGCAAGGAGCTACTTGGGAAGATAAAAATGTAATGAAATTAGAATATCCATACTTGTTTAATTAAGTCAAGCCAATTAATCCTAAGAGGGGAAGTATGTCATATCCCCTTGATACCTTGTTAATCATTTTGTATGACCCATGACCCTGATGTAATTTGGACAAGGGTAGAACTTCAAACTTTAAAATGTGAACATGTATAAGTGTGTGTGTGTGTGTGTGTGCGCACGCGCGCACTTGTGTGTGTGTTAAATTATGAACCTTGATGTTATTATTATTAAATGTGATTATCAATATTATTATGTTATTTTAATTTAATGAATTAAATGTTTGGATTAATGTGGACTAATGATTTGGTTGTTGTACTTGTGAGGTTTGTCATTGGATGTAGGTACCAGGGGTGTAAAGTGAGGTGGATTATGTGGTTCTATTGATTGAGAGAAAGACAAGTGGTATGTCATTATAGAGTTAGACCTTGGTTGTGGTTTTCATCACCCTGAGGTTCATTCAACCTAGGATTTTGAAATATGTTATTTCCATAGTTTATTTTTCCTGGCTAAGTAGAGCCATTGGGCCCACTTAAATATTTTGGTTATTTTTCAATGTTCAAATTGATAGATTTATTAAGGTCTATGAATGAATAATAAATAAATAAATAAATTTGGGATGAGTAAATAATAAATAATAAATTTAATCACTATGAAATATATTAAATAAAAACAACTTAAAAACAATGAATAAATAAACGCTTCCCATGGAAAAATAAACGTGAACTTCCATAGGAGGGCATTTGAAAAAAATAAGACTCCCATCGAACTATATAAAATTGAAAGAAAGAAATAAATCCTTTCATCAAGCAAATAAGGAAAGAAAAGAGGACATAGAAAAAAAAGAGAGAATGCTTTCATGGGAGAAGAAGGGAGGTGTAGGACAATAGCACAAGGAGGTTATCAAAAACCCTCGACGAAGGAGAGGGAGAAGCGTAGCTGGGTGAGGAAGCAGAGTAAAAAAATAAGGACATCGAAACTTTTAATCAAGCCTAGTGACCCCTGCAACTGGAGAAAATGGCAGGATGAAACTTAGGATGGCACACCATGGAGAACCTCGCCCATCTCTTCTTTAAAAATATCTGGCAATGTTTCATTTTGCAAGGAGAAATTTGGGGAAAAAGAAGAAGAAAGAGGTGTGGTAGTAGAGGTGTGTGTGTTAGAATAATAAGTTATTTCACTTAATCTAATCATATTGGTTAATTAATTCACTTATCACTTTAGTTACTATTATCACCTGAAATTGCACCCTTGTTGAACCTGATGTTCAACACCTCAATGTAACATGGGAAGACCTCCAAAGATGTGGGTTTCTTGTAAGCAGAGGTCAACCTCTGGAGAAGGCTGGCTTCCTTTGTGCTATCACCTAAAACTACTGATTTTTAAAGGGAAAGGGAGAAGGAGAATACATAAAAATTAAATTAAATCCTATGGTGATGCACCAAAATGACAAGAACAATGAGATACTTTGATTACACTTGAATATTGATGATGAAAATAAGATTACAAATAATATTCGTATAAGCAATGCATTAATATGTCACAACAGGTTTGATTCACACACTTTTTCCAGAGAGAAAAATAATTTTTCACAGACTAGAATCCATATGTGATTGTGTAAACACAGTTTGTGATTTATATAATAATTATTTTGCAAAGGAAGGCATGAAAATGCAAGATAAAGTCATGAAGGAATGAAAGAAATTCAAAAAATAACTTGATTATGAACCTGAAATGCACAACACTTTGCAAGAACAAGATGGAAATCCGAACATCAATAGTCACCAAGGAAAATGTTATATATCATGCTCTAAAATGAGTTACAGAATTTTCCTAATCTGAGAGAGGACTGTAGAAGTAACAGACTTTCAAAAAACATCTGGAGAACTACTTTACAAGAAGGTGAAAATTCCTTATATACAAAAGATGTCGCCCCTCTAGGCTTACAAAAAATATCTTCCTCTAGAAAGATCTGCCTTTAGATCTTTTCAAATGAAGTTAATGTTGTATCCCCATGTCCATGTCGGTGACAGATCGCCCTCAGGAATGGCCTCCTTAATCTTTTGCAATGCCCACATTCACTTCTGGTCTTCGTGTCCCTCATCAAACCTCTTCAGCCAAGTTGCCTTGAATGCTTCTGACTTCAGAGCGGATCCATGTCGATTCACATTCTATTGATCTTCTTGGCACCGGTCAAGCTACCAATGATTCACCCATAACTCTCTCTAATTGGCTGGGCACATTCCACATAGATTCTCCCATGGTCAAAATCTTTTTAAATGAGAATTGCATCTCGGCAAGACACTGGAAGTGTCTCACCGATGCGATTATGCCCCTCTGCAACTATCGGCATAACATGGAACTGTCGATGAGAGTTCCTATCGAGCTTAAAAATTCATACCAATATCCCTGAAACCATCGGCAAGACACAACTCTCTCAATGAGACATCATGTCGAAATCCTCATTCTTTAGCGAACTCCTTCATTTCAGGGAGACTTCGATCGGTTGTTGGGACATCACAACGATGACACCTTTTTTTCCCCCGAGCTCCAAACTCTTTCGGCAAGATACTCATGTGTTGGTGAGACCTCCTACCGAGGACTCATTATCCCACCGCTATGCTCCACAGTTGGCAAGACTCATCGGGTTGGGGAGACTTCACAACAAGGTCCAATAGTCATACCAATATCTGCTTCCGTTGCTGAGATCACACCATGTCGGCAAGAAATTGCTCCGACGACTAGAAGTTACGCCGATTCCATATATGTC
>VDFB02086038.1:0-21793 GCA_007258455.2 Sequoia sempervirens
ACCTTCTTTTCATGTTCAAGGAATGTGGCTACAGAGATAGTGGATTGAACACCACTTTTTACTATTAATGCAAGGGAACATGTGTCATATCCCCTAGAAACCTTGATAACTCTCTTGCATGACCCCTAGCTCTGATGTAATTTGGACTAGGGGTGGAACTTTGGATTTTATTATATATATGTGTGTGTGTGTGTGTGTGAGAGAGAATTATGAACCTTGATGTTAACATAATTGAATGTGATTATTAATCTTATTATGTTATTCTAAATTTAATGCATTGAATTGTTTAAGCTAACTCAGATTAATGATTTGGTTGTTGGACTTGTGTGAGGTTTGTCCTTGGTCATAGGTACTTGGGATGCAAGATGAGGTGGATTTTGTGGTTTTGTTGGATGAGAGACAATCAATCAGTAATGCCATTTTAATGTCAAGACCTTGCATGCAATTTCTGTCAACTTGGAGTTCATTTTAGCCTAGGACCTTAGTCATCAATTAAATCGCCATAGTTATCCATTTCGACTAGACAAAGACATCAAAATAACTTAATTCATTCAGATTAAATAAGGACAATGAATAATGTTATAATTTATTAAGGAATGGTAATATATATAAAAAATAAAAGTTAGAATAAGTAAATAAATAAATAATAAACCATAAAATGTAAAAATCCATGAAGTAATAAAATTAAAAAAGAAAAAGAAAATAATTTATATAACCAATACTATGTTATTAAATTGGCACCTTATTAAAATTTTGAGCAACTAAATAAAAATCTATTCATCAAAATACATGTGAATGAAAATAGAGAAGTGAACAAAACTAAAGGAAGAGGGCATTCAAATAGAAAATCGCCATTATGATGCAACCCTCCACTCCATGGTTAGGAGACAAGTGAAATTAAATGGGAATGGGTGCAGGCGTGGAGGAGGGGAGGGATGGTTGTGCCATTAATGGGTATGGCACCCCAGTTCAATGATTTCCTTCTACAGGTCATGCAAATGAGATTTGTTTTCCTTTTTAAACACCTCAAAAACCCATAAAATGGTGCGAATAGTTGGAAGGAGGGAGAAAAAGGAGGGTTGTGCAAGTTTTCATACCATTTGGGAGAGTAGAGAGGACGGCGTGATTGAGGGCTTGGAGTAGATTACCTCTCCAATCCCAATGCTAGACTTTTGGTCACCCAAAACTAGGTTTGAGATTTCTATTTGATGCAAATTTAGCTTTCTTTAAAATCGTATTCTTTGTAAATCCATTATAAATGTCTTGGTTTAATTTCAAAATAAATATAGTTATGGTTGTTGTTGTGAAGTTGGTTTAAACTTGCCCTCTGTTTCTTCTTACCTCACTCACTCTCAGTTTTATTTAGTAAACTTTAGATGGGTAAGTTGTGAAACTAGATTAGAATATACTCTTGCTTTTGTCTTGAAGAGATTACCTACTTTAGTCTGTATAGTTTCCTAAATTTAAATACCTCTGATAGACACCATCCTCTTAATTGGATTTCACTCTTAGAAATTAATTGGGTTACCTTTGAATGGTCAGACATACTCCTCTTTTAGCCCTGTTGTGTGTTTAGCAGGTTGGCTACCATATACAATACGTGTTAAAAACTTCAAGGTTTCCAAACTCAAGGGTTGGCATGTGTAAATGTTAGTCTTCATAGTCTCGGTTGCATTATTTTTCTTGCATGGTTAACTAAACCCTTAGACAACTTTACAGGTGAAGTGGTAAAATTATTTCAAACAAAATAGCAATCCCTTGTTTGATGACTCTTAACTTGTCACTTTTAATGATTATCTGGGAGAGAAATTCCACTATATATCTACCCTATGCTTGCTTACCTCTCGTACAATTTCTTGTCTTGAAGTATTCCAGTACGAGAATATAATGTATCCCTTTTCTTTCTACTAGTTTCCTCTATTAACCATGGCATCTGAAAAGGCCAAGGTGTTGAAGCTTATATTTTGACTATCATAAATATTGTAAATTAATATTATTCAAAAAAATAAGTCTTCATGGCATATTAAACTGAAAGAGAAATACATTAGAATGTAAGCAACACATCTATATGAAAATGTAAAAGATCTGTACAACCCAAGTTATAAATCTGCACACCATCATACTACACTGTTGGCTGCTAGGATTGTCATAAATTATGATATTTTTTGTTGGCTGCTAGTACAACCATAGTTAATCACATGGTTAATTTCTTCCATGTATTGTTGGCTGCCAGGACTGTCATAGTTAATCACCTAGTTAATTTTTGATATGCATGTTGGCTACTAAGACAGTCTTATGTGATCAAGTAGCAAATTTTTGTTATGTTATGAGAAAATAGTCACCTACGGGTCCTTGTAAGGTAATATATTGAGGGATTAAAAATAAGTTTGGTATCAACCACAACTATCAAGGGGTCGGTTAGTTACCTCTACCCCCAATTGAAAGGAATCTATGAGAGTGTAATGCTTCCTTATGAAATATTCATTAATGCCATACATGGCTAAAACTAAGTTGGGAACCTACTTAATCGAGTTAGGGACCTATCCTCTAGTTATAATGCTAAGTCGTAGTCAAGGAACAATACTATGCTCGAGATTGATAGGTCTCTAGGGGCAATACTATTCTCGAGATGGAAAATAGTCAAGGAGAAATACTATGCTCAAGATTGATAGGTGTTTAGGGGTAGTACTATGCTCGCGATGGAAATTAGTCAAGGAGTAGTACTATGCTCGAGATTGATAGGTGTCTAGGGGCAGTACTATGCTCGAGATGAAAGTAATCAAGGAGCAATACTATTATGCTCGAGATTGATAGGTGTCTAAGGGCATTATTATGCTTGAGATGGATAGTATTCAATGAGTATTACTATTATGCTCAAGATTGACAGGTGTCTAGTGATAGTACCTTGCTTGAGATGGATAGCAGTCAAGGAACATTTTATGCTAGTGATGGCTTACCTTGGTTGCTTAATCGTCCGATGGACTGCAGGGAAGAGAGTTCCTAACAAGCTCAAGTAGGTAACATATAAATCCTCTCGTAACCTTATAACTATTATGAAATTGGTACCTTAGGTCTACTAAGGGTAGGTGCACCTTGAGATTTGGTCACTAGGGAGATATTCTATACATTGCTTATGGGATTGAATGACAACTCTCTCTCTCACCACAGGCCACATAATCCACTTGGAGGGGTGGATAGGGTTTGAATCCACTTTGGTTGGGATCATTTTGCACCCCACCATAATCTAAAGTTAATCATGGACACAAAGCCTTCTTGAATCGTAAAACCTTTAAGGAATGTGCAATTCATATTAGCAGCAATCTTCTATCAATTATTGAAGTAAGCTTATATTAGTAAGATGTGTAATTGACATGATGATTAAGAAGTATACGCTGATTTCTTTTTCTTTTTTTTAATTGTTAGCTAATTCCATGTATTCCTTCTTATAATGATAACAAAAAAAAATTGTGCAGAAATTCTTCCTTTTGTTGGGGTTGATGTCACAACATGCTTACTTGATCAAATGTGACACAAATGGAAAGGAGAAAAAGCTATAAATGTTACATAAATCAAGAGTGTTTTTCTTTAGAATATTGTTTTCTCTCATTTGCTTTTGTTGTTTCCTAATTTACTATAAATATCGTTCATGTTTTCTTTAATTCTTGAAAAGATGGTTCTTTTGTGGTCATATTTAAAATAATTTTACTTTTAATTTTTGTTTTCTTGTGCTTTTAAATATAGAAAATGTAAGTATTCAAATGTATTTTAAATTTAAGTGGCTTAAATTTTCAAACATGTAATGCTTATATGCATTACTAAGAGATTGAAGTGCATTCCATAGAGCTTTAATTACATGATACACCATCTTGTACAATATTTTAACATGAAATTTGAGCCACTTAGGCAATTAGATGTTATAAAGGACCACTCATGTATGATCAATGCATGTTTCATATGTATTAAAATGGTATGGGTCATGCCCAAATTTTATATAACATTTAATGTGCATGAATAATAGTGTATATGAGGCACTATAAAAGCAAAAGGAGGACCACTTATGTACAATGTTGATTGGCAATAATTGCCTAATCCATTGAAATAATCAACAAAATGCTCTATATCCTTAGAATAAATGAAGGATTTTTATTATGTTCTAATTGATACCTACTAATTGTATAAACAATACAAATTCATTTCAAAGTGACTCTCACTAAAGCTTATCAATCTACTTTACACTAATTTTCAATCATTTACTTATGGCTATCAATGTGCCAGTTGCATATTAAAGTATAATTTCTAGTTTAGTATTTTATCTACCATAAAGCATGGTCTCTCCCCATGTGTATATACATCAAGCTCATCCTCCTATTGTGATTACCATGATGTTTTTACAAAAAATATATAATAGAAGGTTTTTAACGGTCATAAAATTGAAATTTAGTATATGGGATAGTTGACTAGCCATTTAATTTTCTTTGATGTTGATCTTCTACTATTAATCTTGATGATCAATTTTTTTTCTCAACCTTCACCTCTTTAAAAAAATCTTAAGAAACCACTACAATATCTACATATTGGCTTTAATGTCATTATATGTGATCATCCACCTCAAAATATTCTAAATTTAAAATAATAATTTACCATTAAAAAATGTTTTCAATATGTTTCCATAAAGACTTAGTTTCTATTTTATCTTGAAACATAAAACATCATAAACTCATGAAATAGATGAAATACATTTTCAAATTTCAACTAATTTTTTAAATAGAATACTACAATTATATTCAAATTAGAATGAGAAAATAAAATTAAAATAAGGGCTATTGTTGTAGCAATTTATAACTACACATTGATTTTAAAAAATCTTTTTTCATTACATATAAATGTTCCACAGTCTAGGACTTCATCTCATACAAGTGCAAGTAATATAGTTGTCAAGTTGTAAGGAGGGAAAATATCATTCAATTTATTTAGATGCTACCATAGACTAGACAATCCCCACTCAACTTCTTATTGGAGGTGATCCAACCCTTCAATGAGTGTGGTAGATAATGACATCTATAGTGAAACAAAATTCAAGAATCAAGTGTATAGATGTATAATCACTATCACATGTGGTTAGTTATACAGACCCTAGATACCTTCTAACTACTAATAACTTTTAATTAACATGTAATTATGGAATCACTATGAACTGATGATGTATACAACTATAACATCACTTTGAGAAAAGCTTTTAATTATGCCAGATTTAAAAGTAGTTCATGTGTCCATGAAACTACTATCCCTTGCTTGACTCGTCCAAAATGACCATAAAAAATGAAACACAATGCATAGATCAACTTACTAGCTTTATAATTTAACAAGTCAACTACCATAATCTCAACATACCTTGCCCTTGAATTGGACTTTTAAAATTCAATATTTAATACACCATTTATCCATGATGCTAAAAAATGGATAGCTATAATAAAATTCTTTTACATGTATAAATCAAGTATATATATATATATAGATAAAATTCATGATTCTTATAACACTATGATATGGAATACCATGATGCCCTTGTGGCAATAGAGTGAAAAGACCATGATAAATGCAAACAATGATAAAACATACAAGAAACAATCAAGCATGTAGCACAAACCAAAAACAAGCTAGGATTATGCCCCTAGTCAAGCTAAAAATTGATTGATTGATTGATTGATTGATGATGATGAGGATAGAAAAGTTAATGATAAGAACAACACTTGGATTGGGAAGGATACATTCCTATGATGATAATTTGATTAATGGATCAAAATATTTAAGATGATTTGAATCTAAATGATTGATTGATTTTGGATGATGAGATAGATTGCAAGATTGGATCACATGGATTGGTATTGATTGCATTTTGATGGAGCTTTTAATATTTTTGGATTGGATGGATAGATAAAGGATAAATGGATTGGATAGGAGATAATTGAAGGATGTGATGATTAGGCTAGTGGAATGGATGGGAATCAAATACAAGGGAGAATCAAGGCTTGGTAAAATATGGATGGAGGAATTTCTTAGTTAGGAGATAGAGGAATTAAGTGGATGGAGCTCCAAGGACTATGTTGCAAAGGAACAATATGTCCCAAATTAGAGAAGTTTAATTAAGGATGAAATATGGTGGGAAAATATGCATGGGATGGAAGGATAGTGCATAAGGGATATCGATGGTAGAGGAAGCAACTTTTATTGTCCAAAGCATGCATGTATATTATGTCCCTAGTCTTCATCAAGATCAAAGATTGGAAAAGGGAAAGATGGATGGAAATGATATGGATGGAATGAATGAAAAAGGGATCTAAGGGATATGGGATAGAGGATATGGATAGGATATGGTACTTAATATAGCATGCATGGTGCATGGATATTTTTCCCCAATCCTTATCAAGATCAAAACTAAAAATGAGGGATGAATTGGATAGGATGGGGGGAGGTAGGATGAGGGATATGGGATGGAAGGTCTGGATAAGGTGAGGGAGATAGAATTCTTGATACTTATGAAGATATTTAGCCTTGTCAAGATCAAAGGTGGAAGAGGGATGATGGACTTAGATAGGATGATGGATAGGGGATGATGACAATGAAAGATGTGGATAGGATGTGGTAGGTAGCATGAACGAAGCTTGCTTGTAATTGTACAGGGAAAGAGGATGAGGAGATTACACATGACACCTATTTACCAAGTTTTCATCATGGTATCTGTCCAAGGTGCCACAAGAAGTGGTTTTCACCATTGGATGAATGATTTCCATTTTTTTTTTCTTTTTTCCCTTTTGGATATTTGGAATAGTATGGATGGATAAGGATGAGGATAAGCATGTGGATAGGTGGATTTAGAAGATAGGGATGGATGATAGGGAGATGGAGGAAGGACTCAAGCGTCTAGTGAACCATATATGGTATCCCTTGAAGATTTTCTCCATTAGACCATGGAAATTGGAGGTATGCTCATAATTGTTGGTAGAATGATGGTAATATGGAGAGGGATATGGATTTATGTAAAGGCTCAGATTAAAGGAGTGTGATAGGGGATGAATGTTGGATGATGTAGGGGTGTTGGAAGAATTATGGATGTGTGGATGGAAATGTGGGAAAGATCAACATTGACACACACCTTGAAGGGTGGTGGAGTTGTGGAGGAGTGAATTTTGAATTTGGAGATTTAGATGGAGGATTGGGTAAGGATTTTGGTATATCTAGGGTCGCAAAATGGATTTGGAAGATGGGGGATTTATGAATGGAGTGGAGGAATATTTTAGAGGAGTAGATTTGGATACTAGTTTTAATTGTGCTTTGGGATGCACTACTTTTATTAGTAGTTTGGGAATCCACATGGATTTTTGTTGGAAAGTTGAGTTGTTTATGAGTTGTTTTAGTGTTTTCATTGATGTCAACCCCTTGTATTAAGATAATGTTGGAATGATGTTGGTGTTGATGATGTCAACCCCTATCATTGGAGTTGTTGGAAGCTTGGAGTTGTTGGTATTGATGTCAACACAATGTTGTTGGTGTTATCACTGATGTCTTACTTCAGTATAGTTGCAAAAGTTATGTTTGGAGAGATAGTTGGATGTGATATAATTGATGTGAGGTGTTGGACATGTTCTAGATGTGTTGTGGAGATGATTAGTAGTGTTGTTGATGCAGTTGGTTCACTTGGTTTCCAAGTGCTTTTGAGAAAATTTGAATAAAAGAGAGTTCAGTGTGAGAGAGTGGTGTTCAATGTTGTGCTCCAAATTCCTTCATGGTTGAAGATATGCCTACTTGGTTTGGATATGAT
Source organism: Sequoia sempervirens (assembly GCA_007258455.2). Lineage (NCBI taxonomy): Eukaryota > Viridiplantae > Streptophyta > Pinopsida > Cupressales > Cupressaceae > Sequoia > Sequoia sempervirens. The sequence goes on from VDFB02086038.1 coordinate 7,820, forward strand.
GATAAGAGGTGTTCAAAGGTTCTATATCCAAAGTTTTAATTTTTGGATCGTACTACAGTAGAAGATGTGTTTGACAATATGTTTGTCTGGTGAAATAGGGTGTCTAGGAGAAATGAGATTGCTTTGCATTTCTACACAATGAAGGTTCATGTCTTGTGGATTTGATAACATGCTTATACTATCTATATCTACCTTCCCTAAAAGTTTTAAGTTATGTGGTGTTCCGCAAGGTTGATTGGTATGTTGGATGTTTGTGCTAGTGTGTCTAGTCACACAAAATAAAGGTGTTCTTATGTTTTAGGTGATTGCAATAGTAGTGGAAAATATTTTGATGATTTGGAATATTTTGAGATTCTTTGGAATGTTTTTGTGTGGTTCACAAGATGTTTCTGAACCTGGAGAGGTGTGCTTGTGGTTGCTTGTTAGTGCTAGTGCAGGTTTGGTTGACTTGGTGTGCTAGCACTAATTATAGAGGATGATTGTTGTTTGTGAAAGAATTGAGAAGTGTTTTGATGTAGATTTGGGTCCCAATTAAGTTGTGGCATGGTTTTTCTTCACTTCTTTTCATCATGGAAGTGTTTGGTGCCAACCTATTTGATGTTGCACAGTTGAGGTGTATAGCTAACCTTGGAGAATGTTTTCAAGGTTGAGAATGGTGTAAATACAAGGTGAGTTGTTTTGTGGATTAAGAAAATAATGTTTGTGATGTGAAATATGTGAAAGTGATCAAGTGTGGTGATATGAGTGTGATATTTAATGCCTATGACTTCTAGATGCAGTGGATAGAAGGTTTCAACATTTTAGTCTGTTGAATGAGTTGTTTGTGCTTCAATGGAATTGTACTTTTGACATAAGAGATATGCATTGTTATCAATTTAAATTGGAAGTGATCACCCCTTATTCTATCTTCTTCCTTCTGGAAATGAGTCCTTTGGAGTGAGCCCTTCATTCTTTTAGGTAGTGAGCCTATTGTATTTGGTGTTGCTATTACTTTATATTGTGATCTAATCCTCATTGTGGTGTTTCCCTTCTTGGGTTTTCTACGTAAATCTAGTATTCTTATGTGTTTGCATTAGTGTTTCATATGTTTACATTCTACTAATGCATGATAAGGGTTTAATGGCTAATAAAGATATGAATGTTAATGAGGGTTTTTATGTTTTAATGAACAATTGATTCACCCCCTCTCAGTTGTCTTGTGCATCTAACAATTGGTATCTGTATAGGAACGAATTTAAACCCCCTATGCAAATTCCCCTTTCATACACCTTCACCTTAGAAAGTCAAATCCGAAGGAAAAATTCCACATCACCCAACTGCCAAGTCCGTCCACTTGGCATCTATCCTTTATGTCAGTGAGAGAATATTTTTCGGGGATGCATGCATGGTGCATAGATGTTCGTGCAACACTCTATCGTCCTTGATGGATTCCTATGTTTGAAGTTGGAAGAGGTGTTACACACTCGATTGGGGCTGAATTATAACGTCCCTCTTCGACCAACCAACCTGAAAATGGTAGATTCTTTCTCATTCTTCCTTCAAATTCAATCATTCTCACTTAATTTCATCTTCTAACCATTCTCTTTCATTTTCTAGCAATTCTCTTGAGCATTCTAAGCATTCACTTCACTCTCATGTAGCATTTTAGCACTCCATTGCAACAACAATCCATCAAATCCACATTGCAAATGTGAAGCAAGCCATAGAAGTGTGAGCTTGGAGTCTTATGAGACCTCCTTTCATCATAGTTGCAATTGTGGTGACTTTGCCAAGTCCATATCTCCTCCATTGGCTAGTGAGATTTTGGGTGGAGGTGGTAACATTTCACTACTCTCCTTTGTGATTTGGTTGAGTAACATTGTATTGTTTTTTAGTGTGTATTTCTCTCTTTTCTTTCCTTTATTACATATTCTACTTCGTTGCTTTTTGGCTGTCCATGGAGGTGTAAACACCAAAATGGGGGTTTAACTTAGGCAGGCCCCTATACAACCCCAAGAATTTTTCCCTTCTTGTGTGTGTAGGTAAACCTATGTGTGGAGCTAGCTAGGGAACTAGTGCTTCTATGAGATCATCTTCGTCACCTTAGTTCTTATTTACTTACTTTATCATTTTAGTATCTATTTCCTATACTTTCTTATTCTGCTTTTACCATCTAGATTAACTAGCTAGGTTGTTAGTAGGTTTTTTCGATAGTTTCTATTGTGTTTTTTGTTTTTTGATAGTATAGATGCTAGCATGCCCGAGAGACTCTAGTGTGTCATGTTGTCATCCCAGAACCATGCTTTTGTCCTCAGACAAAGATTTGTTTGAGACACAACACCAACTCCAAAAACTAGCTCGCCTAGCTCAAACCTAAGTCTAGGATCTGTAGAGTGGTAGAAGTACGTTATAGTGCTCATCATTCTTGATCCTTACCCCAAGGCATCTTTTAGAGTGAGGTAAGTTAGGGTAACCATCCGCTCTTGGCTCTCTGTGACTTGGAGCCTTGATGTGGTTGGTCCCCCTCTCTTACATTTTTGGTGAACTTGATGTGAAGCAACGTCTGCCCATTTGTCAATGTTGAGACTTTTCCCTTGTACCTTGTGATCGTTGTACCCCTGAGTGTTGTGAAGGTTTATGAGCATCACAACCCAATCCATGAATTTTGAGTACATTGTTAGGAGAAGTGTGTGACACCTTATGATGGAGAAGACGAAGGTCACTTCTAGTTTCTCTATAGGTCTTTTTGTTGGATCTACCGTTGTTCTTTCTACCAAGGAGCAGTTGTTGAGGGGCAAGGTAGGATTCTTCGATGAGACCAACCACGTCCCCACTCCTCCTGCATCTCCTACACCATCATCAGTAGATGAGCACGAAGTCGTTCACATTCCTTCATAATATATCTCTACCCTTAGCAAAGGGTTGGGTGACTTGGAGAATCACCTAGAAAATGACTTGAAGTTGGCTAGAGACACTAGGGTTATTAGCAAGATAAAATATATGGTGGGAAAAGGCTGAATAGGCATAGAACTCATAGCTAGTCTCTCTAGTCTAACTGAAGTGTGCGCCCTTCCAAACAACGCTAACATTATACAAGGGGAAAATCTCGAAGGACATGAGAGATAGTTAGGAATGTCGATGCCTCCCATGTTTGTGTATATGGCTAACACAGTCTCATTGATCAGTGTCCCCTCTGCCTCTAAGAGATCCAAAACTATCAAAGCAAAAAAAATACCCTTAAGTTTCAATTTCACCCCTCCTATCACCTCTAGTGGTGGAGGTTTTGGCAAGTTGAGTAGTGGGGGCTTTGGCAATGGGGGTGGCACTGGCAGAGGTGGTTTCGGTGGAGGCCATGGTGGTGGCTTCAAAATTGGAGGCAGCTTCGGTGAAGGCCTTGTTGGTGGTGGTGGCTCTGACAGTGGCTTTAGTGGTGGCCACATTGGTTGTTTCAGAGGTGGCACTAGTGGTGGCTCTGGAGGAGGTCCCACTGGACCTTTGTCATCCCAAGACCCTATTCTGAACAATCTTCTTCAGAATATGGGCAAGATGCAAAGCCAGCTAGTGAGTCTCTCCCAAGCCTCTGCCCAACCTATCTTTCAACCCTTCTTCCAACATAGTCCATTGTCAATAGCAATCCTAAGCACTCCCTTCCCACAAGGAATTGAGATTCCCAAATTCAAGAAGTATGGTGGAAAAGGGGACCCACAGATGCATGTGTCTGCCTTTAATGCCATGTGTACAGACTTCTTCCATCACGATGCGCTAATGGAAAAATTATTCCCTTGATCTCTTAAGGATACAACACTTGAATGGTATTGTTCCTTACCTGATAACTCTATTTTCTCATTTGATCAACTTGTAAATTAGTTTCTTTGACAATTCCAAGCCAATATCATACCAAAGATGACCTTTTTGGACCTCATTCGATGCAAGCAAGGGGATAATGAGAAGATTACTGATTTCATAGTGTGATATCAAGCGCTCTTCTCACAAATCTCATACCTGCTGCCCAATTCTGACGTGTAGAAGGTATTCATAGGGAGCTTCTAGAGACCTTGGCAAGAAAAGTTAGCCCTTATGAAATACCCTTCCTTTGTGCATTTGTGTGCTATGCTACGAGAATATCAACAAACAGTGGTCCAGTTCGAGGGATCCTCCTCATGCTTCTGTTCAAAAGGGAAATCCATTGTATCAATATTTGGAAAGGGTAAGGTTGTCACGAATGTAGTAGCTGCTACGAATGATAATGACCTTAGATGCAACAAAAAGTTCACAAAGTTAGCAGAATCTTATTCTTTCATCTTACAAAGATTGCTGAAGGATAAAATCATAACCTTGGAGAACCCTAAACTTATCAAGGAACCTTACCCTAGTTGGTACGATGCAAATGCCTTCTGTCAGTACCATCGAGTTAATGGACATGATACTAAACACTGTATGCACCTGTGTCATGAGATACAGGACCACATCGAGGACAATACTATTCATCTCGATGGAAATAAATAGAATGCAAACTAATCGGTGGTGAAAACAAATAGTGAGTTGGAGATATACACATACCTATTTTTGTTGCATTCTACCAACTTAATTATCAATCCCTCTGATTCTACCACTCAGCTTGAGGCATATGTTAACATGGTCATGGTTACTCCTACCATGCAGCCTACAAACAGATCCCTGGACATGACATTCACCTCGCAGGATATGCCCTTGAACAACAAGCATCCTCCCCTCTACATTGTCGCTCGCCTCAATGAAAACATTGTGACGGGGGTCTTGGTTGACCCATGAATCGAGTGAATTTCATTATAGAAGAAACACTATTGTTGAATTCATTGCAGAGGGGGGAGTACGAAGAAACGAAATCTACCATCCGTACGCATGATGGTCTTTGTCTCAAATTGTATGGCTCAATAACTTTGTCTGTCTTAGTTGGACCTAGGGCTATAGACATAGTCTTTGATGTTATTCTAGTTAGATTTGTTCCGGCTAAAGCTAGGAATACCTTGGATAGCTTCCATGAATGGAATGGCCTCCATCATTCATAAGTGTTTAAAATTCTCCCATGAAGGTGTTGTGCACATTGTGCATGACACCAAATACTATCCATTGGTGTCCCATGGGGGCTACTCGTTGGATCATTTTTGGCCCACCCCAATCAGTCCACTCCCCCAAGAACGAACCTACTTTACAAGAACTATGTGAAGTATAAGTCCAGGGGCAAGGGATAGCCGAAATTGACCCTTTTGGTAGTGCAACAGCTAGTTGCCTCCTCTTCTCGAAGGGGAAAGGAGAAGCTCACTTGTCCTTGGGATGCCTCATTCACTCCTCTTTCTAGATAGGAAGTTTGGATGTCTACCCTTGGATTCCACCTAGCAAGTCTGATGGTGCCTTCTTGGCATAGACCCAAGATCAGTATATTGGATCTCCCTACCAAACCACTAGGACCTTGGTTCTACTTGTATGGCAAGAGAAAGGGTCCCCGTGGGGAATCTTCTATGTCTTGGCCTCCATGGCCTCCTACCGCTTCTGCTCCCAAAGCAATAAACAAGATAAAATTAATGGTCATTTGAGTGGATTGCCTATGTAAACAAGCTTTCAAACCCTTATTTCACATAAGCAACATCATCCATTGATGTTATCAAGTCAAGCACTCAAGAGTTAAGCACTCCAAGTCTTCATAAGGTCATCAAGATAGCTTTCAAGATCATTTCTAAGACATTCAAGGGCATATTCTTCATCAATTGTTGCAACAATTCAAGATCCATCATCATGGCAAGGTTCTAATTGCATTATTTCATGTTCATGCCTCATTATCTTATTTCATCATTCGGTTTAATTACCTAAAAGGGGTTTGACCAAGGCAAACCCCTATTCCCTAACAATCAACACTTTTTCTCTCTCTCTCTCCTTATGTGATTGCAGATTTAGGTTCTTTGAAGACTTGAAGATCATTGAGGATTAGGTTGCAAGCTTGTTGGAGTTGTCCCCTTATTTGCAAGGTCATAATCTTCACAAAAAGGTCACCTACAACCCCAAAATTAGGGTCTCAGATTCGAAAACACAGAGGAACAAAAAGAGTAGGCTGAGAGGTGCAGATCAAAACTTTGAAGTTCCAAAAAATTAAAACTAGACTCATTCACCACAAGTGGTGAATGAATCCCACTGTGGGTGTTTTTTAGATATTTTTGCAAATTTGGATACCCATTTGTCTGAAACCTACTCTTGTGTAGAAATCTAGATCTGGAATTGATTCACCTAGAATGGCGAATGAGTCCCAGTAGGTCAAAATTTTAGGATCAACAACATTTCCAACCTTCATTCAAACCTCTACAAGTTTCCAGGTGCACACTTTTAGTTTTATAGTTTTATATGTTGTTTTGTTCACATTTCTAGATCATTTAGTGTTGTTTTGCATTCAACTATGGTTTTACATTTCATTGTGCATTTCATTGTCTTTTACAAGTTTAAACTTGGTGGTGAACCCCTCATTAGATCATATTCAAGCCCTAGGACAACCCTTAGCAAGATCTCTTTCTCCATTGCAAAGAGATCTTAAGGGTTTCCCTTGAATGAAATTGGAAAGGTGTGTGTGGGTATGCTCTATGTCTAAAACCATATGCTAGCATCTCCCAAACCACATTTTCTTCATTTCAATAATACTACTTCCAATACTTGTATCTAGTATAATACTGTTGTCTTGTTTGATGATGTTAACTTTGTGTCCATATATGCCTGCTCTAAATTATCAGAATCTAGATTTTTTGTAGGTCTATGATTGCTAGGAAAGCTGAAATTCTCTCCAAGCTCTTCAAAAATAAAATCTTTATATACCTACACAACATGAACCAAATGCATTATTAGTACTACATAAATACATAGAAAAAAAATCCCAACAAAAAAATTAGTCAACTCTGGATTACATTAAGGTTTAAATAAGAAGACACATACTTGAACATAGTAAAATTTATCCTTTTGGAAAGAACAAAGCTTCGATTTGTAGCATCATTTCTATTAACAACAATAATTTAATTAACATGGGATCTAATGAATAGAGCATTAGGAACCCTCCACACACATTAAGCACCCTTCACAAATAAGGAAAGATTTGCAAAAGAAGCATAATGAGTTGTTACAAGGATAGGATTTATTGAAGGAGATTAACATCGATTTCCATTGAATAGGATATAAAATTTTAAGATAGAGAACTGATGCAAGGATATGACATGCATTCAATAAAAAAGACATGCACTTAATTTAAGTGTAACTAGTAACATAAGTAAAACAAATCCTGACATATTACCTCTCAAATATAGACAAGAAAAGCTATGCTATTAATTGTTAAATACCTATTTTGTTTTATAATTGGGCAATTGCCTCATTCCTATTTCATCAACAACAACCTTTAACATATAATTTGAAGCTATGTAAATGCTAAAATTCATGATAACAATTACATAAACTGTAAACATGAATATTAAGCAAAAAAATGACAGGAATCATGCACATAGGAAATGATAAGATAATAAAATCATTAAAACAAAATATGTGATAACATATTTTAGTTTGTCTCTTAACATATAAATAGGCTAATATAAGCCTACATGACTGTTGTTTGAGGCTAAGAATCATTAAGCAACCAAAAATTAATTAAAAAGACTGGAACTCTCAAAATCCAATCCGATTACAACAATAGTTTGCCTCTTACCCACTTACTATGCAAATAAAAAAGGATTTATAACATATTGCTATCTTAAATATACATGATAGATAACATACTTAAAGAGAATTTTCAAGAATTAGATAATAAAAATCAAATGTAATTTCCAAGTTAACGTATCTCAAAAAAATAAGATTTATACCAAAAAGATAAGATTCAAAACATATAGATCTACTAAATTTTAACAATAATTACTAACTATTTTCTTTATCAATGCACTTGTTCTATATATAAATTGTTAGCTCATATTGTAATCTATATAATTTTAGTTTCTTTCACTTTATTTCTATTGTAATAGATTACTGCCAAAAACATTATTCTTCAAAATCCTCTTTTGCAACGAAACAATTACTAGTATGTTTATACACAACTTATACTCATTTCGGTTATCTCCTTAAATTTACATGTAGTTCAATTTTTTTTTTGTTAATGTTTTTGATTAAGCAACATTTACAGGGTGTTGTGCCCTTTACATAGAAAGTCCTCAGGGCCAAAAAGCTAGTCCAAACCAACACATGAACTAGGAAAAGAAGCTTAGATCATATTTGTTAATGTTGTTTACATTCCTTAACATCATTTCAGTTGCCTTTGTATCTATCAAACAGTAGTTGACCATTTAAAAAAATTGGTTGCATAAATTTTCTCAGTTTGAAGATGAGGTTTGTCTCCTAAAAAAACACATGCGTTTCCCATATTTGCATCGATATTTTATTTAATTCATTCAATATAGTAAAATGATGCTCATTTTAAATTATCATAAACTTCTAGCACATAAACATGACAAATTTCAAGATCATCATAGTCTAAATTGGTATCAATATACTGAGAATGTCTAAAGCACCTTGCACCTTCATGAGACTTTGCTAGAATACCAGGAACACCTTGTTTCAAAATGTTCTTTTAAGTCCTCTCAATACAGGTTACTAAACCAGCAATATATCTTAGAGATAAACTAAATAAAATTACTACCTACAAACATTTAGCATAACCCTTCTCATACAAGACAATATATCTACCCATTAATTCTAGCTTATGCATTACTTCTCCTAACAAACAAATTACCTTATAGGATCTTTACAAAACTACCCAATTATATGTAACATTTCCTCCTGTATCATTGTACAACGGAAAGAAGATGAATTCCCATTTAATTTTGAGTGCAATTGCATTTCATATCATTCCATAAATGTTAGAATAAGTAGTAATTTCTTTGCGTGAGGAGATAATGAAAACTGCATGTTTTTTCAATAAACTAAATTAGGAATTAGGATTTTCTTTTTGCTCTTAGATTTGTATTAAAGCTATTTTAAATCTGCTTTTATGTAGCTATTTTTAGCTTATTCCCTTATCGAATTCTTGGAATACCTCTATAAATCTGAGGCATATGTAACCTTTTATTATCAGATAATAAAAACTTTGTTCTAGTTTGTTGTAGTGGTTTTTTAGTGCTCTGTTTTTTGTCTTTGCCTAACCAGCAAAGTGGTATTAGAGCCAGATTGGGCAAAAATGTATGAAGAAAATTGAATGTAAAGGGAAAAGTTGTTGGAGAAGATTAGTTTGCAAACCATGGCAACAAGCACTAGTATTTCTTAGCCCCAAATTCCTAATTTTAATGGTAAGAATTATGATTTTTGGGAAATTAAGATGAAAACATTATTATGTTCACAAGATGATTGGGATTTGGTAGAAAATGGTTTTGCAGAAAAATAGGATCAGGTAGCCTTACAAATATTAACACAAGGAGAAAAAGATCAACTTAAAGACAACAAGAAAAAGGATGCAAAAGCTTTATTTTTAATTCAACAAGCAATGGATGAGTCCATCATTCCTAGAGTTGCAGGAACAATGAGATCCAAGAGAGCATGGGAGATTTTGGAGACAGCCTATCAAGGTACTACAAAGGTGAAAGTGGCTGAGCTATAGTCTCTTAGAAGAAGTTTTGAAAATTTGCAAATGAATGAATATGAGTCCATGGACCAATGTATGAGTAAGGACATGAACATTGTAAATCAAATTAGATCTAATGGAAAAGATTTAATAGATCAAAAAATTATAGTGTATACCTTGATATTTTATGCTACTCTAAATGTGCGAATCTAACTAAGAAACATGAAAGACAAAACACCAAGGACACCTCAAGATTAGCCAAAAGAGAGTTACAACGAAAAGGAATGCAAATAAAATGAAACACAAGACACTTTTACCTCCCTTGTTGTTGAAACTTCTTTGATTGGCCCTTGCTTGGATGGGTTGTGTGCTCCTTAGATGATAGATCGAGTGATTAAAATGCAAGCTTCAATATGCAAGATGACTAGCAAAGATGATTAATTGATTGCAAATGCTTGAGGATTCAAATGGACAGCATGTAGGTATGGAAGTGAAAAGTGTTGCAAAATAACAGCATAAGGGTGCTCAAATCTAAAGTGTTGTGGAGAAGGAAATTTAGCAGCATGAGGTTGCTCAAATGAAGAAGTGTTGTGGAAATGCCCTTGAGGAGGGGGTATTTATAGGAGAATTTGAATTCTCTAGAGAATTCAAGGGTCAAGATTGATCCAACAAGGCCAAGATGAAGGGCTATGGTGGGTTGAGAACCCACAAGCCCTCACATCTTGACATGTGGAGGGTGAAGTGGACAAGGGATATGAGGTGGAGATGAGTTGTCAAAAAGGTACATGAGGTGGAAAAGGACATGCACCTTGGGGGATGAGAGGATTTCCATAAAAAGGGGTTTCTTGTCCCCAAGTGGGAGTGAAAGGGACTTTTGAGGAATTTTAGAATTCCTCAAAAATCTACATGGGAAAAAGAAAGGTGGTTGGGAGGATAAATGTGAATTAAAAATTCACATTCACAAGATGATCTAGAGGATAAAAGGTGGGCTCCAAAAAGGTGGGACTTGGTCACATGTGGAGATTGTGACAAGTCCAAGGTTCTAGAAGCCTTGGGAGAATGAAATGTGAATTAAAAATTCACATTTAAAGGAGGGGAATCTAGGACAAATAAAAAGGAATTAAAAATTCCTTGGAGAATGATTAGGCTTAATTAATTTATAATTAGAGGATAATTAGGGGCTAATTAGGATTAAAAGCCAACTTGCAAAAGTTGGAGGATGTGACACATCCTAATCAAGGATTAGGCATGTGCACATCCTTAATGAAAAGATTAAGAAATGGATTAGGATTAGATGAAAATGACATGTGAGGAATTAAATAAATGTAATATTTATTTAATTTATTTGATGAAAAGAGGATTAAGGAGGGTAAGGTATTTAATTATTAATTAAATACCTTAGGGATTTAGAATTAAGGATATTAATTAAATAATAGTAATATTACTTAATTAACTCGGATAAGAGGGTGTTTAGATGAAAAGTGATAAATTTGGATAAATTAAGTGTCCAAATTTGGATACATTTTGCCCCTCTTTGAGATGGTGTTACTGTTAGCATCATTTCAAAGAATATTAAAATATAGAACCTAGAAGAAGATGGTTAGATTGGAAAAGATGCCCCAGTCATCCAAAGGAGTGACTAAGAAGGGAAAAAGAAAGTGATGAAAATTAGGGATGAAGGATGCCCCCTCGAGAGGACATGCGGGTTGAAGAGAACACGTGTGTGCTCTCGAAATAGATGATGTGATGCAAGGGGGGATGAGGAAGATGAGAGGACATGCGGGTTGAAGAGAGTAAGTGACATGGAAATGGGTGAAGCACAAATAGATTTCAAAAGGTGATGTTGCCCCAGTCAAGGTACAAGGCAAAATGGGTTGATGATGGATGGAGGGTTGTCAATGAGGGAATTAAAGAGTCCAAAACAACACGAGGATAGGGAAGGATACATCCCACTGAGTGGTATTGATGAGGGAAGGATACATCCCAAAACACCACAAAAGGATAGGGAGGAATACCTCCCGATGATGATGATGAAAGTGTTGTTGATGAGGGAAGGATACATCCCAAAACAACACCAAAAGGATAGTGAATGACACTAATGGATGATGATGATGATGGGTTCGGGCTAAGTGGAATGGATGGAAATTGGATAGAGATAAGGATGAAGGATGAATGATGAATGGATGGGGGGATACATGCAAGATGATAGAATGGAGAATGAGATGCAATTCTAAATGCAATTTATCATCTTTGGAGCACTGGTTTTTGCTATAGCATCAAACACAAGACACCAGGGTATGAAGAACCAAGGCGCAATTGTGTCTAATGCATCAAATAAACATAACAGACAAGAAGGCTATCCCAACACCCCAAGGTCAGAAAGACCTTGGTCGGGCCAGGTATTGAGATAACCACAAGCACAAAAGGATGCCCCAGCATAACACAAGACCTCAGGGATCTTGGTGGGTACTACGTGGGACAACCAAGAAGACACAAATAGACATAAAAAGATCAAGATATGCCCCTATGTTGACCAATCAAAACATACCATAATATGATGGATTATGGCGGTCTTGACAAGTGATGATAGGGAGCTCAAATGATAAACAAAAGCCAAAAGCATCAAAAGATCACAATCAATTTCAAACGTCCATTGCCATAGGATCAAGGAGATGGATGGGATTGATGAGGTCTGTTAGGAAGGATGCATCCTGTTGAGACCAAAGATGATGGATACGAAACTAAAAGATCGTTATGACGCAGGATGTTCAAAAATTGATTGGATTTCATGATACAAGTGGATCTCATTTGTTAAGAATCAGCTAGATAATGGCACGACACAAGAAAGACAAGACATGGGACTGACAAAACCTAAAGACTTAGGGGCTCGGGGGCCGATCAAAGATTAGCCTTGCCTACGTGAAAGCGCAGAGCCCTTGTAGTTCAATGAAAGGTGGACGACTGACCAAGATGGAGACCTTGATGGATGGTAAAGATAGGACAAACAATAGGAACAAGAGTTGAAGACTGATGATGGAACCCCGGGGGCGGATCAAATGATCGATCTTGCCTACGTGAGAGCGCAGGGGCCACGTAGTTCGACTAAAGACCGACAACAAATGATGGATGAAAGAGGATGAGATGACCCTAGATAAGGGGATAAAAAGATTGGACTGACACGATGGGACAAGATAGATGAATGATGAAGTGATAAGATAAATGATGTTGGATGATAGTGACTATATAAAGCTCAGTGATGGGATAGTTATCAAAATCAGCAAAGATGAAGTGGGCAAATGACATGCCATATAGATGAATGGTGAAATGATGAACGATGAGATAGAAAAGATATGCAGAAGAAGCAGAAGTGATGATGATAAGATGGATGACATTGGATTGCATGGGGTAAAGCCTATAGCTAGATACCAATGACAAGGGATTAGGAGAGGGGATGAGGGGAGAGGATGGGGGGAGGAAAAAAGATTGTTTCGGGGGATTGGATAGAGGGATAAGGATTGGGGATGAGGAAAAGGTTCGATGAAGTGTTGAGATGATAGGAGGTTCGATGAAGTGTTGAGATGAAAGTTCGAAGCAAATGAGTGAATAGATTGATTAGGATGGATGAAAAGGGACAAAATTGAAGAAGATGGAGGGAGGGACCTTAAGACTTTGTTGCAGATGGATGAAAGCCCAGATTAGGGGTTTGGCTAAGCTCAGATTGGGATAAGATTAAAGCTCAGATTAGGATTGGATTGGAGACCAGAATGATTGAAGGAGATTATTGAATGGATTCTACACCAAGCTCCGGGGCTTTAAGGGATGTAAGGTGTTGACAAGCAGATTTTTCCAAATTTGGCAATTGTCAAAAATTGTCAAATTTTGCCATTTTAGGAAACTTCATGGTCGTATGCTTGAGAGTCCGAATTTTTTCCAAGAAATACCCATTGGTGAGATAGGATGAATTGCCAACTAACATCCCAGATTCGAGATATGCATGTTGAGTTATGAGCAAAAATAATTTTTCAAGAAACACTAAATTAGGATTTTAGGGGTCAAGATGAAACTTTGAGGCCCCAAAAATGGGTCAAAACAGAGTCCAACCAGTTTTTATATAAAACTGGTTGGGAATCCACTCGTTAGCTCATAACGCAACTACCTGTCAAATTTCAGCTCAAACGGACACCCGAGTCAAAAGTTATGGCCTCCGGAAGTGTCGGGGTAAAAATCAAAAATCGATGTTGAAAAATCGAAGACATGGGTTTTGTTCGCGGAGGAAAATGAGGAACTGGGTCGAAATTAGTTTGGAAAAAAAAATCCAATTTTAGCGGGAAATTGTGGGGGATGGGAAAAAATAAAATGGGTGGTTTAAAAAAATAAAAAAATTATCA
>VDFB02086039.1:0-103036 GCA_007258455.2 Sequoia sempervirens
AGCGTCTCGGAGACGCCCAGGAGTCTCCCGCGCTGGGACGCATTTTAAAGTGCTTTTTTTTTTAAAATCTTTTATTTTTCTTGAAGTTTGTGCATGGGGCCGAACCCTAAAGGCCTATGGGACCCATCTCAAAGCCTCTAAATGAAATAAAACTCTCAAATTGCTTTCTTTTTTACTCATATATGCATTTGATGTTTTGGAGCAGCTAGGTGAAGAAGAGGAAAACCAGTGAGAAGAGTGAGTGAAAGAGTGAGTTTGAGGTGCTGCAAGTGCAAGAGGGGTGAGAAGGAGAAAGAAGAAGAAGAGGAGGAGCATTCTACACCAATTTTGAAGGATTTTTCAAGCACAAGGTAGGATTTTATGACTGTTTATCTTAGTTTTTTCAATTTTTTTTTGTTTTGTTTTCCAAGTTTTTAGATTCATTTTGAAAATGTAGTTTGATGTTTTTAATGGGCATTGAAATGAAAATCAAAACATGAATATGCATTTGCAGCCACATGTCTATGAAATTATGATTAAAAATTTAATCATAATTTCATATACATGGCTGCAAATGCATATTCATATTCTTCATTTTCATTTCAAGGCTCATTTTTTTTTCTTTCATCTTTCCATCAAGATTCATCATGAAATTTTAAAATTTTATTTTCAAATTTGTTAAACAGAAACTAGGCTGAAACTAGGCACTTATAGAATTTATTTGTTTATTGCAGTGTCACAATGAGCTCTCATGACAATGATGACATCAACATGAGTGAGGATGAAGCTCATTCACATAGTGATGTTGATCCTGAATATGAACCTGGGGTTGAGGGGGATGACCATGGGGATGAGCATGAAGTCCAAACTAGTTCCATGGCAAGTGAAGCAAGTAATGTAAATTGCCCTTCTGCAATATTGGCAAAGTATGCTAGGGGTCCTTTTGATCCCACTTCCCCTCTCAAACAATTTGCAACAAAAGATCTAAGCAGGCAACCGCAAGCGGCAACAGCTGGTGGCACAAGGAGGTGGAAGTGCAACTTTTGTGGTGGTGGGTGGTATGGCAGCATCACTAGAGTTAATGCACACCTCCTTTTCATTAAAGGAAAAGGTGTGGGGATATGTCGTTTTTTATTAAAACCGGAAAACCTGAAATTCAAAATTGAAATAAATAAGTTATGGGGTGTTCATGATGATACTCCAGTTGCACCTGTGCCTACTACTTTGTCTCATAGGACACAGCTTCAGCATAGCCAACAACAGAGATCTAGCCATACTTTGCAGACGAGAGTAGGAGGGACACCAGGTTCTTCTTCTAGTGCCTATGCAGGAGAGGGGAGGGGGAAATGGAAAGTGCAAAGTCAAGCTCAAAGTAACCCCATTGCAGATTTGTTTAATGTGCAGCTCAAGGATGAGATAGATGATGCCATTGGCAAGTTCTTCTTTGCCAATGGCATCCCGTTTCATGTTGCCCGATCTCCTTATTTTAAGGATATGATATCGATGGTGGCAAAGGGAGGACCATCATATGTGCCACCAGGTGAGACGAAATTGAGGACAGCGATCTTGGATAAGAACTATTCCAAGATCAATTTGTTGATGGAGAAGATGAAGGAGTGTTGGATTGAGACAGGATGTAGCATAGTCATGGATGGGTGGACGAACATTAGCCATTGTCCACTCATTAACATCATGGTTACATGTACTGAGGGCCCATATTTTCTTAAGGCAGTTGATTGTTCAGGGCATCGCAAAGATGCTGATTTTCAGTTTGAGGTTCTCAGAGGTGCTATTGAGGAGGTTGGGCCACAAAATGTGGTCCAAGTTGTGACAGATGCTGCGCATGTGTGCAAAGCTGCAGGGAGACTTATTGAGGCTACTTATAGGCATATCTGGTGGACCCCATGTTGTGTGCATGCCATGAACAATGCACTCAAGGACATGGGAAAGATTGAATGGATTAGAGCAGTGGTTCATGATGCGAGAGATGTGCAGATGTTTATCTGCAACCACCACACATCACATGCACTTTTCAGGACCTTCGCTAAGAAGGAGTTCCTGAAACCTACTAATACGAGATATGGTTCTTATTTCATTCTCTTAGACAGAATGATTGAGTTGCAAGAGGCACTGCAACTCATGGTCATGACAGCAGATTGGAGTAGGTGGGCCGAGTCTAGGACAGAGCATGGGAGGAAGGTGAAGGATACAGTGAAGAGCGATGTGTTCTGGGCTGATGCAAAATATATTGTTGCCATCATTAAACCAGTTTTCGAGGTTATCAGGTATGGGGATGCGGATGCACCTAGCCTTGGAGAGGTGTATGAGTGCATTGATTCTATGCTTGATCAGATGAGGGTTGTTGTGCGAGAGAGGGACCCTACATTAGCATTCTACCACGAGCACATTCAGCCAATCATTCAGAGGAGATGGGAGAAGCTCAACACTCCCTTGCACATGGCAGCCTATGCACTTAATCCTAAGTGGTACCTGACTAGGCCTGGTAGAGTAACACCGATACAGGATGCAGAGGTGAAGGCAGGGTTCTTTAGGTGCATTGAGAGGATGTATGATGATGTAGATGCCAGTGTGATTCGCACTGAGTGGACCAAATTTGCCACTCTTAGAGGTTATTCAGATGCAGCCAAGATGGATATGCAAACTATGGCGCAGGAGGACCCAATTTTGTGGTGGACTTGCCATGGATCAGGATCTTTGACTACCACTCTAGCCATTCGATTGTTATCTCAGGTTTCTAGTTCTTCAGCTGCTGAGAGGAACTGGTCTACATATAGCTTCATCCACTCTCTTAAGAGGAACAGACTTACCTCTAGGAGAGCAGAGAAGCTTGTGGCTGTACATAGTGCTTTGCGTCTCATTGACCGCAAATCACTTTTGTACAAAGAGAGTCCAGCAGCACGGTGGGATGTAGACCCAGAGGAGCCAGCACAGATTGATGAGGATGCTGCAGTTTCGGCTTCAGATGCAGGGCTGGTTGGTATTAGTTTGGCAGTGCTTGATCGCGAGGATTCTAGTAGTTCGAGTGATGAGGAGTTTGGGGATGATTAGAGGCCTCCCTTAACTACATTTTTGCATTTTGTACTTATTTTGATTATGATATCAAACTATCAATGTACTCATGCTACTTATTTTTATCATTATGATATGATATTATGATGTGACATGTCATATTTTCAATATTCATATAATAGAAATCTCAAATTCGACAATTTCATTTGTCAAATTTTAATATTTTATTTGATTAGTGATTACTAATAGTTTTCAAGTATTCAAAATGTTAGTATTTGCAATTTTACTAATTTGCCAAAGTTTAATTTGAATTGTTATTCTAAAACATCTTTTTATAACTAGTTATTCAAGTACCCTATGTATATCAGCGCCGCCCCCCCGCCGCCGTCCCCCCGCCGTCCCCAAACTTAGACCCCTTGTCCCCCCGTCTCCGAGACCCGTCCCCCACATGGAGACGCGTCCCCTTCAGGAGACTCCGTGGAACATTGGATAATTATATATTTAATATTTGATTTGTTTATTTATTTAAGTATTTATATATTTCAATGATTTTCAATATCCATTTAGTATTATTAATTTTATATTTATAATTATAATATTATTTCAATCATTATAATTATAATAATATTTTCAAATGTAATTTCTTATACTTAGATTTCGATATTTATCGGATTTTGTTATTTGTATTTTCACAATTTCAAGGGACATGAGATGCATACATCTTAATGTGGTTGTATATTCTCCATATATGTATATATTTTTGTATATTATCTGTATTTATCACTTATTTACTAATTTACATATTACTTACCCAAACCAGAGTGTGGTTATTTACCTTTATGGCATATACCTCTACAGATAGGACAAATATAGTAAAAGACAAACACAGATGAGAGAGGATCGCTGGAGATGCAACATAATATATTTGCTCCATCAATATTTTGGGAAGCTTATTCTATGATTGGAGAATACTGCCGAAATAGCCATAAGACAAAAGAAGAGTCGCTCCTCCTTGGACACTCGGTGATAAGAAGATAGGCAATGAAGGCAAAGGTAGTCACTACCCGTGTTAGAGGCCAAACCCGATAGACAAGCAGGCAGCTGATAGATAAGCCGCCTTTGAGATAAACAAGGTAACTTGTGGCCATTTGCTGAAGTAAACGACTTCAATGATATTATTATAATTGCTCCAAATAGTATAGACGGTCCAGTCTAGATGAAAAAGGCATATATTGAGGTGATCGGTAGGAGACTTTCAACCCGAGTGAAGGAATTGGTCATTGAGGGACGAATTCGAGTTAGAGAAGTGTGGCTTTCCATCTCCTTTCTTCTCCTAGTAACTAACTCCAATCTCCATAATCGATTCAGCAATGATGATCCTTTGTTTGCTTCCCTATTTTCCCCAGCGTATCTCTTCTCCTGCATCTGCCACGATGGCACTAGCATACCCCTTTTTTCCCTTCTCTTCCATCACTTATATCTTGCATTATTCGCCCCTTCTAGATATCGCATCTACTCCATATGGTTGTTTGATGAATGGAGGTTGCTGTGTCAGTTCATTCTTCTTGCATCCCTTCACTCATAGTGTAAGAGACCAGGTGTCTCTCAACCCAAACTTCTGATGGTGAATGCAATATTTTTGTTTGTTTTGTCATTTTTGATTTTTTTTGTGGTTTTTCTTGCTTGAAAAGGGTTTTTGCGATTTTGCATAAAATGATCCTAAAATTAAAAAAAAAATACAAGAATACTAAATATCAAGTAGAATAACTTCTAAGTTGAAGGCAGATGATTTATTTATCATGCAAAATGCTTACAAAGCTGAAGTAATTACATGCAAACAAAAAGGCAATAATTTATGTTCAGAAACACAGTGTATTTCTGACCTTGAAAGAAGAGACAAATTAGTGCAGCCGACTAAGGGCTCGAGACTTACTCGCAATATTGATTCTAGGAAACCCTCTTTATAAGTCTAGAGCTACTTGGAAGAAAAGAGTGCAAAAAGACAAAACGTCTTGCCAGTATGAATGGTATGGCCCTTTAAATTTTGTGATAAGTCTGACTTATCTGTGATGAGTGCTAATATAGTTAAAACCATTTCAATTTTAAGCAGCTTGAATTTGTGAGCACTTGTCGTATAAGCTGATATATCTTTGATATAAACTTTTGATTCTTTGTATTTTAGTTTTTGACTTACCAACTAATGTCTTTTTTAGATACTCACATTAATTATCCTTTGTGATGAGCCTTGCTAGCTCACTGCTCAAACCCCTGTCTTTTTCTTAGGTCTAATTGTGTTTTTTAGTTTTTTAGAGAAATTTTGTAGACAGAAGAGAAGGGGCGCA
The DNA here is from genome assembly GCA_007258455.2 of Sequoia sempervirens. NCBI lineage: Eukaryota > Viridiplantae > Streptophyta > Pinopsida > Cupressales > Cupressaceae > Sequoia > Sequoia sempervirens. The sequence goes on from VDFB02086039.1 coordinate 5,352, forward strand.
TCATATAAAAGCTCACAAAATGAAAACTTGAGCAAATTTAATCAAACTGGAATTGTAGAAGGTGTTTATTATCATCAACAATGGATTTAAAACATACAAACATACCCGAAAGCCTCCAGATTTTTTAAATAAGAAATCCGACCAGCATAGTGAAGAACTGACGAAAACTGGAGTAGAGAGTTACAGATTGCAAAGTTTATTTTGAAACTGAAGCTAAAGAGAAGTATAGCTAGGGCGCCCAAGTTCATGAAGAGAGATCCTCAGAAAGAAGACGTTTCTCCAAAAGCCAAAAAAAAACCTTCCTTGCAAGTGCCACACCCTTTCAAACAAAAAGCACCAAAAACCATCTTTGAAGGTGTGCCCAAACAGCCATGAAGTCTGCCATGGTGAAGGAAGAACAACAACCAATAAACCCTCTGTTTTTGATGAAGAACACTACAAAAAATCTGTTGAAGCACTGCAGAACTTCTGAAATGAAGCTCTCTAAATCTGCACTAATTCAGCTGATCTCACAACTTCACAAGTGCTCACACTGAAGAGATTTCGTTCTCCAATGGTGGATTTGCTGCAAACCTGATCACAGGATGGAAGCAAGGTAAAAAACCTTCAAGGCAAAGTTGAAATATTCTAAAAGATCAGTTTCTCATTGCCCAAATCCCTTATATAGCAAAAGAGGTGAAAACCTAAGAAGGCTGTACCTTTAGGGTTTTAGATCATTTAAATTTATGGAAAATAAACTTAAGTCACTTTCCATAGTCTAGACTTTGATTTTAGGCGCCTCCTTTAAGTGATTAAAAGATATAACTTAAAATATTCACTTTAGACTTTATTTAAGTGATATAAGAATTATAAAGTCAAATTGACTTTATAAAAAGACTTTAAGTTAAAATATAACTTAAATCACTTAAGTAAGCCTATCTCCCTCAATTCTCAACGGAATTCAGTGCCGTCAGAAGCAAAGAAATTCCTGTACTGCCAAGGCCTGCAATGAGCCTATCCACGATCTCAGAAAATGAATCGACCGAACTCTCCAGAAGGTACCATTGACCCTCTAACCAATCTAGTTAGCCCACAAGGGTCCAAGAAAAAGGCTAACACTCTGCAAATAAGATCACGCTGAAAAGGGGGACATTACATATACCAGCAAATAAAGAATCCGTACTGCCTTGAAGTTTGTGCCAGATGCTAGATAAAACACTGCCAATGAAAATATTCTCCTTCTGGAAGATAGATCGATCCAAACTCTAAATAAGAACTCTACAGTAAGCTCTTTAATGACTTCTGAATGAAGCCACTCAACTGACAAGCTTCAACTGGTATCTTATAGTCTCAGTATGTCTGATTCTGAAGAGGGAACGTTCTCCAAAATCCAATGATTTGTAGAAACCCTTGTTTCACAAACCCCAATGCTCTCAGAGAGAAAAATAGACAAATTAGAATAATCATGAATGAATGAGTTCGATTTGTCTTTGTGAAATATATATCTCCTCTCAATAAGTCGACCCCTTCTCAAAAAGCAAGTAATGAGCATTTAAAATATTAATTAAATCGCCCTTCTTTGACTTAGGCAAAACAATTAAATAATGGTGTCCCTTTTTGATGAGTAATAAAATACTCATTTAATATTATTTACCTCTTTATTATAAAGTATTAATACTTTATAATTTGCCATTAAATAATTACTTTTATTTTACATTAAAGTGACTTTATATTATAAAGTCAAATTAATAAACTTTTAATAATTATCAAATGCCTCAATAATCACTGTTTGCTCATCAAATCATCAAACGGGGTCGAAACTAAGCTGACCAACTGAACCAGGTGCCCTGCCAGAAATAGAAACTGCTGTCTGCCTGACTTACTATAAATAGTAAGTGTCTAAAAATCACTCTGTAAGTGTCTGCCAAGGCCCAAACCTGAATCAACTGTTGGATTAATGTTCCCAAATGCAGGATAACTGCCTCAAGTGACCCTCTAAACACATCTGTCATCCTATGAGGGTCTGAATGATAGGCTAACCCCTGAATCAACTGCATTGCCTAGGAAGGGGACATTACACATAGCGTTGCCTTTGTTTTATTTAGCATTTGTTACAAGGCATCGATCTATGAATTTATTTATATTATATTTATATGTTATAATACACTTTATTTATCTGCTTGTTTAGTTTATTTTATCCAATATATTTTATTTATGATATTTATTTCATAGCTATAATACTATCTAGGATAAAGGTAATTTATATTTTATAATAATATATATATTATACTAATATTTGTTATTTATAATTATATATTTAAACAAAAGTCATATAATAATATTATATACTAATTATAATGGTTTCTATCATTCAAAATGTAATCTATAGACTTGTTAATATATATATTTGCTTTTTGTTATTTATTGATTCGTGTTTATATTCTAACATATATTGTTTTTTTCATGTATTTGCATTTCAATGCTTATTGACTTTAGCTTTCTAATTCGGGGACATGACAAAAAAAATTGCCGTACCGGCGTACCCGTGCCCAGTCCCGTACTAGAACTAGCAAATTAGATGTCATGTCCTCGGAACATGACCATAAAATAATGCAAGACGTATTTTAAAAATACTAACCGTTTCTTACCAATTATAATATTATAATTATATAAATAAATATTATAGTCATTGTAATATAGTGAATATTAAAATATATAAAAATATCCAATACAAATATAAATAATATTATTATAATATAATATGAAAATTAGAACATATTGCAATGTAAAGAATAAGATCCAATAAATATTAAAATATAGATAATCTTAATATTACTATCATTTTTATACAAGATGATAGTGAATGCAAAATTAGCAAATAAACGCCATGATATGAATATAGGTGATTGCAATTTAGTTTACTACTCTAATTAACATAAATAATAGATTTCCATTATTATAATAAACAACTAATACTATGAATCGAAAATAGCATAATGAAAATCATGTTAGCAAACAAAGACTAGCTGCCTCTACTGTCCATCCTAGCCACCAAGTAAATCAATATCTATATTTTCCTTGACTTTCATCAGGTCCGTTAAGAAATCTAACCAACATCCTTAGATTCTTTTTAGCATATCATCTATGATTTGCACATGACAGAAGTTGGGAGCGTTGACTATCAAGAAATCATGATTAATCATCAAAAGCAGAAATTAACGATGGGCGCAGGGGGCATGGGAAGAAGACGCGACTCCTCACCGAATGATATAAGGGAATGATCGGAGGGGGATAGGAAGAGGGAGGAAAAAAAGCAAAAGGAGATAAATAGAAGGAACACCTACAAACGACCACAACCAGGTTGAGAACTGGAGAAAGGCATTAGAACCAGGTGAAGTAATTCACTTAGCATTAATGTCTAGAAATCCAAGTGAACTCACACTTAGCCTTAACATCTGGTTTTCTGAAACTCAACTCAATAATGCTTGCTTAATTATGGTAATGAATATGTCAACTTGGACATTGTACTCTTCACCCCTAGTCGCTGACCCACCCATACTTGTTTTTGCCACGATTGTAAATTCTGAGGCTTGTCCTCAATGACCCGCCAATCCTAGGACATAATAGCTATGAAGACTTTGCATTATAATACATTTTGATTGTTGTGTCCATAGTTTGACCGTAGGAAGCATTATACTTAATCAATTCGTCCAAACATCATGACTCTAACCACTTATAGTCCGCTGAGATAAATCTAGTAAGACTAAGACTGCATTTGTACTTTATTGAGGTTGTACTTCTTATACTGTATTTTCAATGTGACTGCTGCTAGACTCATCATACCGCATTATCATTAGCCTTTCTGCATAATTGTTAGGGGAAGATATATGCAATGATCATTTAGGAAGGCCATTCATAGGACTGCATTTGGGAATGCTTGATATTGAAGCTTCTAAATGGTAAGATGCATTCTAATTATTAGGAGATAATATCATAAGGACGGAACATGGATATAATTGAATGACTACTTCTACTTGTGCATTTTGATATATTTTCATAACACATCTCATTTGGTTATATGTTCATGCTAACACTCTCATAGCATAATGGGTGTAAATAAATAAATCACTAATATTGCATATTTTATGATTATATAAAGATTGTCTGCTATGTGCTTGTGAACTTATCAGGAAGGGCGAATCATGAGTAAGTTGGTTTGCCTAAAAACCCCACCTAGGTTCCGCCCCACAGGCTCGAGACAAGAGTTGGGTCATGGAGGGGTGGGGGTCCCACCTAGAATTCAGCCCCATAGGCCCGAAGCAAGGGTTGGGCAATATTCTGCCCCACAGGCCCGATGCAAGGGTTGGGAAATAGGAGGTGGTAGGCCTTAGGCCATTTGGACTCTATGGTTTCTCTCCCCTGAGAGGATGAGTGTTTTTCGAGGTGTTGCCATGAGTGGAGTATGCAAGTACTAAGCCACTAGGCAAGAAGGATTGGGATGGACAATCCTCTTGAGGTTTTTATGATGGCTTCACGGCGGATCCACCTATGAAACTCCTCTTATGTCTTCATTATTGCTTTATGATTATGTTGATATTTTGGATATCTAGATATTAATGCTAACAGATATGTTGTTAATATGGTGAATACAGGGTTCAAATCTAGGGTTATTGAATTAGGAGAACATTCATTTGGAAAGAAGAAACCCTAAACCTAATCAACAAGCAAATTCTAGGGCAAGACAGGTAAGGGACATTACATTATATTATAACTTTATGTCTAAAGGGGGCCATTTAATGACTTAAAGCACATAAATGATTAATTAAATGGGTGCTCACTTTGAGGAATTATTTATAAAGTGCACATTTAATATTATTTTAAATGATTAAAAAAGAGGCTTTTAGAGGATTGACCTCTTCTTGGAGAAAATATATAAAAGGAATCAAGCAAATGTTATTATTCATCCAGGATTTTGATATTTGGCTTGAAGTGTTTTGCCGTGGAGAAGAGGAAACCTAGGGTTTCTGCAATTTCTACAACTCTTGATCATTGGGAACGAAAAATCTCATTGATTCGCATACCTAAGGTTGTGAAAGATCTTCTGAAGGATTGCTTGTGAGATTGGCTTCATCCAGGAGTCAACATTGTGCTTCATTGAAGGATTTCTCAAGGGTTTCAAAGGATAAAAATTTGCAGATGAGAAGTTGATAAATTTGGGTATGATCAATCTTGTTGTAAATTCAAACCAATAAATAATCAAAGTTGATCATTTGATATTTTATCTTTCAGCATTTCTCTTTTTGCATTTGCTTTGCAATTTTATGCATTTCTTGGTAAATATTTCAAAAACTTCAAGACACCCAAAAAATCAGATCAGCAGTTGCAAAGAATTTATATTTGGGAGAACTAGGGTTCTTACACACTTTGACTGTAAGGACCCTTGCAAATTCTGCCCTTAATTTTTCAGTTTGAGTGCTTTGTGATTTTGTCAAACAGTTGTCTCATGAACTTCTTATAGCTGGTAAATGATTTCACTTTTTGCTTTTTCTCAATTAAAGATGATGTATGCAAAAAAGACTCTAACTAAAAGGTGCCAATGATTTATAATGCAATGAGGAATGAAATGCAATATATTTTTACTGATTTTCTAAGACTCAAGATGACCAAAATGCAGTGCAATGAGCAGTTACAGCAAAAAGACATTTTGTCAAACAATTCTTGTGCATACTCCAAACTTCATTTTGTATAATATTGCAATGATGAGACTCCAAACTGATTACAATCTCTATCAATGAAACTCTTAACTGATCGTCCTCAATAATGCAAGAATGATAATAAACCCAGTCTTATATGTGACAGCATTACAATGACTTTCAGAATGTGAAATGCAACTACAAGATGCTGTGATGACAGCGATACATTGAGATTACTAGATGCAACTACAAATGCAATTTTATACAATGAATGGAAGCACCTAGATGACACTAGGATATATATAGTTCTCGATTTCTCCTTCAATGAGCAGCCACAAAGTCAACTCAGCCTAGTAAGGTCGTCACCATCCAATGTGCTGAAAAAGCCAAGTGAAAGCCACCAAAATCGATATGTTCTTGATGCCAACTGCTGTGCCAATGATGCTTGATAAACCACCATCTCCCAGCAAGTAAATTCAGCCTTCAATGGTGAAATCGATATGCCCAAAACTGAAATGATTCTCCAATGCTTCCTTCACAAAATCAAACTCCTCCATTGATCAAGAAAATCTTCAATGCCACCTTCACAAAATCAAACTCCTTACTTCTTCAAAATTTGGTCAAAGATCATTAAATTTTGCAATGATCACTCAAGTAGGAAAACTGATTTGTCTTCCTCCACAAACCTCCAGCTAGGGTTGATCTTTCACAACCGAAACCGGTATCCTAGAGTATTCAAACCTGTTGATGTGATTTTCGTGACTGCACCAATCAGCAGAACAAAGTTTCCAAACGGATACCCTATTCTCTCTTGAACAAAGTATTCAGCGTGCTAAGATTGCGAGTGAGATCACGCTTTCAACTCCAAGGTTCCTTTAATGCGAATAGACCCAGTTTGGTTGATGTGTATTTGCTGTGTTCTTACGAGGGGACTTACGTAATTGTTCAGAATGCGTGTAGTAACAACCAATACATGCTTTTGAAAGGGGATTTTGTGCGAATGATTTGGCTTTAGAGTGCAAGTTTCCTAAAACTAACCAAAATTATGCGGAATTTGAATGGCTGCAAAGATTTCTAAATTCTAACCTAAATGCAAAGGGTGTTATGCTTAATTTCAATGAACTTCAACAAACATTGTCTAGCCTCCCGTTGGACAGCTTCAACAAAGTAAGTGCAATCTTCAAAGGATATGAAAGGTGTTCAAATCACGATTCAATAATGCAACTACCATCACAACGATGCATAACTACATATGAACCTTGATCGAAGTTAAGTGTAAAATGTTCCAGTTGACCACGCAGGACGAGCTTACCATCAGCAAGATCGTTAGTGGTATGGATAAAGAAGCTCACTTACATCAAACATAAACATCCATGTTTAACTATTAGCATGAAATTAAATCCTAGTTGAAGTCAAAGGAAGAAGAAACCTCACCAACTACTCACAACAAAGTTTGAATTCACCATCAATGAAATGCTTTATTATGATTAGCTTTTGTGACAATCTCTTACAAAATTCTCAAAGGGAGAATTCCCCTTCTTCTTCAACAATGCAATGAAAACTAATCTAACTCAAAAGTATCTACTCTCTATTCTGCTTCAAATCCACTATGCTGACTATTCTCTGATTCTAACTATTAGATTACAAATGAGGGGGACTCCCCCTTATATAGCTGGCCAAGTCCAATGGACGGTCCAGATTGAATTACAATGGAGGGCTCAGATCGAGCCACCTCAGCCCTAGACAAGTTTGCCCTAAAAACCGCCAGAAGGTGGAGGAGTGGTGTCATAAATGCTCCCAAAAATAGCAGATTCCTCCTTGACCACCATGAGCAATTAATGCCCACTACCCTTCTAGAAGATTCTCGTCCATGACTCGGATTCCTTTGCTCTTCTCTCTGACCGCGTACGCTACGAATCGTGCCAGCACCTCGTCAACCTCCTCCTCAGAAATTGATGGAGTAAGATTTAGCTGATATTCTAGGATGGCCACCATCTGCTCATGCTTATCACAGGACTTTCTCCAAGCTTCCATAGAGTCCTGCGTACTTTGAATGATTGCTGAAAATGCCGTCATGTTCTCAAAGTCCAGCTGAGAGAACCTCTTCATCTCGGAGAAGAAAGGTTGCAACCTTGCCTTCAATCCGTTAATTTCAATCTCCTCAGCGGTCATCCTTTTGGCAAACACTGCCTCCAATGTGTTGAGGATACCCTCGTGGATATTCCTCATTGCTTTCTTGATCCTAGCGGACTCCATAGCTGCTGTGTCGAAGAAACTCTTCCCTGTGAATGCCGTTGAATGCCACCCACGAAAATCATACTGTCACCCGCTTGGATTACTCCTTCATTCACCAAAGTTTGCGTGGGCACACGCATCAAAACAGCAAGGCGAGGAATAGTTTTGTCTTGAAAAATATGGGTGTCTCCCCAAGCTTGCTCGACATTATCTAGGCGTGAAAGGATATTAGATGCATTCTGAAATGATGAGACAAGATCGGCCATGAACTTTTCTGCTTCAGCACAGACACCACTTATCCACTTGTCTCCCTCTCGTATAGCTCTCTTCATCTCCTCAAGCCCACCGATCGGTTCTCGTGGTAGCTCAGGCGGAAGCTCTACCACTGGGTTCTCCTGAGCAACTGGATGCGCCAGATGTTGCACATACTTGACCAAAGCCTTGTGCTCCCTTTTCAATCTTTTGTTTCCTTCCTTCTTCACCAACCTGTCCTTCAATGCCTGGAATGAGCTTTCAGCTTCTTCCACCACTTGCACTCCGGAAGGACGTCCTAATTCGACTGTGGTGATCGTGTAATTTTCCGGCATTGCATCACTTAAACTATAATCTTCTCTGGGAACAGCAATGTGAAGGCTGCGTGAACCTGCCTCATTAGTTTCCATCCTTGTGTACTTCCTTGCTCTTTTCCTTTTGGGCCACTTGCTAGTCCTGTTTAGAAGCTCTTCCATTTCGACCGCCAAATCAGCGTCATCATCCTGATCCCTCCTGATGGCCTGTGAAAGCCAATTGCGCTGAATATCATAAATAATGAGGGGCTACTCCTCAGTTGCCTCCACTTCACGGACTTCCTCCCGAGTAACATTCCGCTGAGGCTCAATTATTTCAACGTTTTGATCGCTCCCTTCACGAGCTTCAACGTCTTCCTCTCCGAAGGAAAAATCGAAGTGGGTATCTGTTTCTGTCTCTTCTCCTTCATTTGGTTTGTTGGCACCTTCAGGATCATTGACACTCTGAGTATCTAATTCCCTCGGCATTGGTTGGTTAACCTCCCCAACCTCTGGTTCTTCATTTCTTTGAGCTCTCTGATCTGCAAATAGTGAAAGTTCACGCACACTAGAGGAATGAGTCACCAACTGAGTAGATGTTGTGTCCTCCGACCCTTGAGGTTCCGGCTGAATGGGTTCCTCTTGCTGTGGTGGCTCCACGACTTGGGCAATCTGTTTCTTTCTCTTCGCCGACACTGGTGGCCTTTTATCACCCATGAGGTCGTATGTGAAAGCAACTGACCTCCTTCTTAGTCTGTGAACACGCTCCTGTACCCAAGCCCTTGTGAAAGTCAAGACAGGAATAGACAAGGTGTCCAAATCAGTGATCTCCGGTTCGGCCCAATCTACCGGTGGCATTGGTGTGTTCTTTACTGCTTCATAATCCGGATGGATCAACCTGGTATCTTCTTCAACTTGATCTGGCACTTGGATCACCTCACATTCTCTAATCATCTTAAGTGGCAACCTTGAAAACGTCCTTTTCCTAATCTCGGCCTCACTTCCAGCATTCGCCCAAAAATCTTCTAAGTGAACTTTGTGTCTGTACTCCAGACCTTGCACCGTTCCAATCTTTCCTCGAGGATCAAAATTCTGTCGGCCAGTATGAAGAGTCAACTTGTAGAACTTCAGTTCATCTTCAGCCTCCTTGGCTGCCTGCAACGTGGGGCATTCTTCAAGCGAGTTTCCCAACACAATGGGAAAATGCAAGCCTCCCTTCTTCTTTCTCCTTATGATTTTGTCGTAGGCCACCAATTGCCTAGACAACTCAAGCAATATCATCCTGTTAGTTGGATACCTTGGCAATTTGTAGACATATGAATCGTATCCTGGCAGCCTCAAATAGGTAAACTTCGGGAATTGGACGAACCAAAACCCGTATTCTTTTATCAGCATCTGAGCCTCTTTCGATATCCTCTGTTGTAACCTCTGCTGAAGGGTCCTTGTGATATACATAGTGAATGCATCGTTGGCTCTCTTGAAGTCACCTGTATGCGTGAGGTGCAACTGTCTGCAGGACTCGTGAATCTTGAACTGGTTATAACCGCAGCCGATTGGTTCCTGGTACGCCAGTCCTCTATACTTTGTCATTCGAGCAAGCATGTAAATAACATACGAGCTCATGTAAAATGTTCTTGTTCTCTTCAAACTCCGGAACTGCTCATCAATATTGTCACTTATCATCTGTGCCCAGTTCACTGCCTCCTTCCCCTCAAGCACCACGCTGATGTAGAAGAACATCCATGGCTCGAATACAAATGATTGTGGGCTGCCATTAACTCTGCTGAGCAGCATAATGATATCGCAATACTCCTGCTTCAGCTCTTCTGAAATTATCTGCTTAGGTAGCCTGGCAGCAGGAGGCTTCGGCTTTCACATCCAAGTGGTGTTTATCCTCTTCATGCATTTCTCAAAGGACGTGGCGTACATCTTGTCAGCCTTTGCCTTGGATTTATACAACATATTGTCTGTAGCAAGTATCCCAAATGCCTCGCCAATTGTGTCAGGTGCAAAGTTGGCCAGTATCATACCATCTGGAGACACAATAGTCCGATCATCCGAGTTGTAAAAGTTGGCGCACTCCAAGATTAACTCAGGACAACGAACTGCCGGTTGGAATCCAGCTGCTGCGTACAATCCGCTCTTCACAATATTGCGCGATGCCTCCGTAGGAAGGTTGCTGTAATGTCCCCAATTTTGTGAGCATCAGAGTTCGTAAGAATTAGCCTAGTATGCGACCCTCGTAGGCTGATGGGATGGATTGAGGGTCTTATTGGAGCTTGGCTCAGCTTCAGATTGTCAGTATTTGATCAGTTGGCTTTCGTTTGGGCTCATTCGGGCACTTCTTGCAGAAGTTGCTATTTTTAGCAGTTATTGGCAGTCAACGTGGGACCCCTGCTATTTTTAGCAGTATGGATTGTTAGCGTTCGGAATCACTTCAGTGTTCATCAGCTTCAGACAGCTCATGCATCGGATGAATAATGAGAGAGATATTTATATTTAATTGAATTAATTAAATATTAATTAAATGGAGATTATAATATAAAGTTATAATATTTTATTATAACTTAAGTGATTTCAGTGAAGGGGGTCGCCCATCATCAGAAAGGGGCCAGTTGACGATTATATTTTATTATTAAAATTTAATCGGAGACTATTGAATAATTAAAATAATAAAAGTCGAATTATTTAAAATTCCCTATCTTTAAGGAATTCGCACTTTTGAGGAGAATATAGGCTTTGCATTGGAATTCGAGCCATTATGTCATATTGAGTTATTGAAAATTGATCAAGTTTGGTCTGAGCACAGAAACTTAGGGTTTCAGTCTCGAATGCATTGGGGAACGAGCCATCTCCAGTGAGAGCAGTTCAGAGGGTGTGAGATATCACCTGATTTATTGCTAGGCAGAGGGATTTCTTCATTCAGAAGAAATTGCAGAGCTTCACAGTTGATCTAATATTCAGGGTTTTCAGAGTTATAATCTTCCAGCAGGGATTTATCTATCCAGGCACCTATACCTTTGTGATCTAGCAATCTAAGGAAGGGCCGTACATTTTATTTATTGGTTGCTGCTGTTACAAGGCCGTACAAATCTGTACAAGGGAATATTTATTGCAGCCAGAGATCATTTAACTTCAGAGTTTTTAATAGATTTTCATCCAGGAAGCAAATCTTCATAAAGGCGCACCTTTATTAAGTTTTGGAGAGTGAGAAGGGAGCCGTACCATTTTAATCATTGCTGTTGTACAGTCCGTACCTTTCATTGCTGCAGGCCGTACTTTGCAAGGAGGCCGTACTTCTCAGTATCCAGTGAATCGCCATCTAGCTTGCCAGTTAACTACATCACTTGAGGCGCCTACCTATCTGGCATCATCAGCAGACATCTGCAGAAGGAGAAAGTGCATCAATCACTACAGCCGTACATTTCCTTGAACATCATTCATTGCTGCAAATACCAGGTTTTCCATTAAAATATCACTGCCTTTTTGTTTGCATGTATACAGATCTTATTTGTAATAGTTCCAGAAGTTGAATAAATGGTCTGGTATAAGAAGTATCAATTGATTCCATCACTTTCAGAGATATATCATTTTATTTGAATTTATTCAGTATTTCTTTCAAAATCGCCATCTTCATATTCTATGCAAAAACCTCAAAAAACCAAAACTTTCAAAAAATCATAAAAACAGTCAGTATCGGAAACAGGGGGAAACTAGGGTTTCTACGATTGGTATCGATAAATCCTGCCATCCTAAGGGTTTTAGCGGTCTTATGCAACCGAGCAGTTAATCTCCTGGCGAATTATTACACTGCGGGCGTGCTTTCGATTGGCAGGCTGTGAGAGTTTGAAGCTGACGGTAGGGAAACATAGGCCTTGAGGAATGACATAGTGTGAGACAGATAATCTTAGAGCGAGAGGGTTCCCTCAAAATATGAGAGATGGGGATGATCACGAGGTGTTGCATGCACCAGTGCAGTGCAGGGTCAGCGGCGGTCCGATGATGTATTACAGCCAGTTGGCGGTAGCACTTCAGAAGTGGAGTACTCCTAGAGGAGCCGTCACCACATGTGCTTGACGACGAAGGAGTGAAGTGGGATCTCGGGGGCACCTAGGACAGCTTCACGGACAGCAGATAGGCCTACTAGGCCTACATTTGTGAGACAAGAGCCCGATGAGGCTGTTGCAGGTGAGAAGCATGAGGGTTTGTTCGCTGGTACACTTAGGGCAGCAACGACGAGTGGGAGTTAGTACCACCTGAGGCCAGAGAAAGGATTACCATTGACAGAACACCACAAAACAAAGAAGAAGAAGTGATTAGCATGTTTAAGGAGTATAGCGCTCTTCCTCAAAAAATTAAGAAGGAACTTCCTTTCATGAGTTACATGGATTTGCACCCGAGTCTTTGCCATAAGACAGAGTTTGCAAGGAAGAAATATCTCACTATAGCTCATGAGTTGTTTACACATGAAAAGGATAGAGAATCTACACATAAGGATGATACAACTCTTCATCAAAATGATTTGGTATCTTCAAATTCCTATGAAGTATGCAGAAATTTATGTGATGAATTTGATAGACGTGCTGATTTGATTCAAGAAAACACTAGCACAGCTTTGGGTAATGATTTACCTACATCGTCCTTGCAAGAGGTGACTCAAGAAGTTTCTACCATGGAGGCTACTTCTGATTTTTATGACAGCGATGATGAAACTTCGCGTGAGCATGAGACAACAGCGATTTCACATATGCAAAGTAATCCTATTGAGTTGTCACATGAAGAGACTCAAGAGTTGGGTACTAGTGATGCATTTGGAGTTGAGGATTCATGTCATGGTGAGTCTGATTTTCCAGATCAGACCTTTGAAAACAAGCCAGAAGATTCATATGTTGATAGGGAATCCCAGGATCGTGTTTCGGATAGGCGTACAGTTACTTTGAGAGTGGAAGTGTGTGAAGATACTGTCATACCAGCAACTTCTACCTTATCAGTTGAGTCATCCTTTGAGGTACAAAGCAGCAGTACCTTAGATGTTGAGGTGTGCATGGATGAAAGCACACATGATGCTGCTTATCATGAGGTGAGTGATGACGAATCAGCGTCATATCATAGTGCATATTGTGAACCGGAAAACTTGTATGGGGGTCATAAGCTACAAAATCCTCATCATTTGGTTGGGCAACTACAAGTGAATGACAATATGATTGCCACAACCCTTGAGCATTTTGATGTTGCTCGTCAGATGTTGGCTACCTACGGTTGGAGTACTCCTATGACAGATGAGCACGGTGATAGTGGTTTTTCCCTTGCAGAGATACATGCACTTCGAGAAGCAATTGGAATGATGAAACAAAACTACCTAAGACTACTTGCGGACAGGGATTTCCTTCTCGAGTGGGATTGCATTTGTTATGATGCATTGAAGGGGAAGGATGAGCAGATCGATGAGCTCACTCATGAGCTTGAGGTGACTATGGACTCATTGCAGAGCACCCAGTTGGCCCTTCAAGAGTCACAGTTACAGATTGAGAAGCTTACCGTGGCGTTGAGTTTGGCACAATCTTCACCATCTTTTGATATAGTTCAGATTTCCATGGCAGCGGTTGGTGAGGAGTATACACCTATGGTTCATAGCAGTGAGGGATATGTGGAGGATGTGGTTACATCCATCACGGTCACAGGTGCAGTTGATACAGATGGGATGAGTGCACTGGTTGAGAGTTGCAGTGAGCCACGCGTTGCACCAGGTTCTCTTGAGATTAGTCCCATGATAGGTGATGCAAGGCAGATCATTGATAGTTCCTGTGACATGGTTGTTGATCCACTAGAGAGTTGTGTGACAACCCTCGACACTTGTCCATGTTCACAGAAGATATCCAGAGTATCATCCAGTTGGGAGATTGGTTCTTATGTTGATTTGTTTCCCTCTCCTGGAAGCAAATCAATCATTTTATCCGATGCAGTCGATTATGATCGGCAGCTGGTTGAGCCAAGTCAGGAGTACAATTCAATTTATTATTCCAGGGATTCAGAGATGGATGATTCAGATCAGTATGGAGTGATTGTGCAGTTTGTGAATAATCCATTATTTGAATTTGATGGTGGTTTGATCTATGATAACCCACTCTTCGAGTTGGAAGCTGATCGTACTCTTGATACTAGTTCTGGGTTGGGTGATAATCGTAGTGTTTGGGATTGTTCCAGTGCATCGAGATTCCAAACAAGGCTCACAGAGGAGTTTAATGGGGTGTACACGGTGAGGAGTGCTTATAGCTTTTTCTTTGATCCACCTGTACATGATTCGTATTCGATGCACAATTCTTGTGCACAGGGTGATTCTCTTGGTGCAGTCGAGGGGAGTAATTCATTACTGTGTGCAGAGTTACCATCTTCAAGGGATGGGATTGGCGGCTGCAAGTACTCGACTCAGTTGTTTGTGGGGAATTACTTGCAGGGACAGCAGTCAGTTATCCATCATGCTGATATGTATTTGATAGGGCTTGCTACTTCTATGTCGCAGATTTTTCATACGGGTACATGGTTACAAGGACTATGGTGTTAGTAGGCATGATGGCTTGGTCAGTTATCACATCCATGAGGGTTTAGCAGAGGACAAGGAGAGATTCGGTGTAGCAGATGCTTCTAGAAGTTCTTATCTCTGTATAGTGGATGTGAATTCATATTGTATTGGGATCCTGGCGACAGCTTTGGCACCGAGTAATGGGTGATGGGTCACTTCACTATTCTCAGATGGTGAAGTTGGAGGCGTAGAGCGCAGGGCACCGAGGATGATAGTCACGACAGATTTTCACTCGGGTTTGGGATCCGTGGATAGCTTGCGCAGTTGAGTTTTTGATGATGCTACATGAGACATCGCGATGTGCGACATTTCACGCTTTTTCTTTGGGGCCTCCCGAGATTGAGTTTCTTGCGGTGGAGATTGCTTGGGACAAGCAATTTCAGGGAGGGCGGACTGTAATGTCCCCAATTTTGCGAGCATCAGAGTTCGTAAGAATTAGCCTAGTATGCGACCCTCGTAGGCTGATGGGATGGATTGAGGGTCTTATTGGAGCTTGGCTCAGCTTCAGATTGTCAGTATTTGATCAGTTGGCTTTCGTTCGGGCTCATTCGGGCACTTCTTGCAGAAGTTGCTATTTTTAGCAGTTATTGGCAGTCAGCGTGGGACCCCTGCTATTTTTAGCAGTATGGATTGTTAGCGTTCGGAATCACTTCAGTGTTCATCAGCTTCAGACAGCTCGTGCATCGGATGAATAATGAGAGAGATATTAATATTTAATTGAATTAATTAAATATTAATTAAATGGAGATTATAATATAAAGTTATAATATTTTATTATAACTTAAGTGATTTCAGTGAAGGGGGTCGCCCATCATCAGAAAGGGGCCAGTTGACGATTATATTTTATTATTAAAATTTAATCGGAGACTATTGAATAATTAAAATAATAAAAGTCGAATTATTTAAAATTCCCTATCTTTAAGGAATTCGCACTTTTGAGGAGAATATAGGCTTTGCATTGGAATTCGAGCCATTATGTCATATTGAGTTATTGAAAATTGATCAAGTTTGGTCTGAGCACAGAAACTTAGGGTTTCAGTCTCGAATGCATTGGGGAACGAGCCATCTCCAGTGAGAGCAGTTCAGAGGGTGTGAGATATCACCTGATTTATTGCTAGGCAGAGGGATTTCTTCATTCAGAAGAAATTGCAGAGCTTCACAGTTGATCTAATATTCAGGGTTTTCAGAGTTATAATCTTCCAGCAGGGATTTATCTATCCAGGCACCTATACCTTTGTGATCTAGCAATCTAAGGAAGGGCCGTACATTTTATTTATTGGTTGCTGCTGTTACAAGGCCGTACAAATCTGTACAAGGGAATATTTATTGCAGCCAGAGATCATTTAACTTCAGAGTTTTTAATAGATTTTCATCCAGGAAGCAAATCTTCATAAAGGCGCACCTTTATTAAGTTTTGGAGAGTGAGAAGGGAGCCGTACCATTTTAATCATTGCTGTTGTACAGTCCGTACCTTTCATTGCTGCAGGCCGTACTTTGCAAGGAGGCCGTACTTCTCAGTATCCAGTGAATCGCCATCTAGCTTGCCAGTTAACTACATCACTTGAGGCGCCTACCTATCTGGCATCATCAGCAGACATCTGCAGAAGGAGAAAGTGCATCAATCACTACAGCCGTACATTTCCTTGAACATCATTCATTGCTGCAAATACCAGGTTTTCCATTAAAATATCACTGCCTTTTTGTTTGCATGTATACAGATCTTATTTGTAATAGTTCCAGAAGTTGAATAAATGGTCTGGTATAAGAAGTATCAATTGATTCCATCACTTTCAGAGATATATCATTTTATTTGAATTTATTCAGTATTTCTTTCAAAATCGCCATCTTCATATTCTATGCAAAAACCTCAAAAAAACCAAAACTTTCAAAAAATCATAAAAACAGTCAGATACAGAGAAAACGGCGAAACAAGGGGTTTCTACAGTTGCCACCTTGCCCATACATTCTGCGCATGAAAGCCTCGAGGTTGAAAGGCCCCAGGTTGGTGTCCGTCAAGTTGCCAAACTTCGACACGATCTTTGATTCTGGAATGAACGACTTCTTCAGACTTTTGATAATTGCCTGCCTGGAGGCGTTTTCTTTGCCAGCTTCGTTGTTCCCAGCCTTGGCTCCAGCTTTGCTGGTTCCAGCAACATCAGCCCTTCGTCCATCAGCCATCTGCAAAACAAAAAGCAAACATTACACTTCCAACTTTTTTTAAAATAAAGATCATGTGGGACGGCTGGCGAATGAAGTTGGCTGCAAAAAATAAACATGAGTTAATAGCTTCAGCAACCAACTTTGTCCTCAAACCTCGGCATACTTAAACTTCGAACTTCAACAACTTGCAGCCAAAGGAAATTTTCATCTCTCTGTAAGAAATTAACTTCAGCAATTTCAACTTCAGAAAATGTGTTAAGTTTCAGCAACGTTTAAATCAACAACTTCGGAAGTTATACATCAGCAACTTCGAAGATTTAGAATCAGCAAGCTTGCAAGTTATAAATCACCAAGTTTCAAATTATTTCTTCGACAGTTATAAATCAGCAACTTCGAAGAATTAATAAGTTCAACTCAACAAGTCTTGGTAATTTCAAATCAGCTTTTCGGAAGTTATAAATCAGCAACTTCGAAAAGTTTTAACAATCTCAAATCAGCACTTCGAAAGTTATACATCAGCAACTTCGATGGCTTCGACAATTTTAAGTTTGACTTGATTCTAACATTCAGCAACTTCAGAAAATTCAAGCTCAAGTAATTTCGAATTCAAACAATTTTGACTTCCAGCACGATTAAATGATTTCAGCCTTTTCAATTTTCAACTTCGAAAACATTTCAACTTTCGGCAAAATATAAAGTCTCAGCAACTTTGAATACTTACCTCAGCAACGTGGAGAAATAAAAACGCTTAACACTTCAAACTTTATTTCGAATCGCAGCAACCTCGCAACTCAGCAACTTTGAGAAATCAACTCTCAGCAACTTCACAAACTTCGAGAAATTCAAGCCTCAACAATTCCAAACTCTTGAAAAATCGACTTCACACTTTCAGCAACTCTCAAATTGAAAATATTAAATCTCACAACTCAACTCACCAGCATAAATTTCAGCTTCGAATCTTGTGAGATGAGAATGAAAATCCTCAGAGTTTTATAGCCAAAAGTTGGTGCTAATTTTAGCAGATGCCATTTATTCTTTTCATCATGACTGACGCATTTGCTAAATTTAAAAGGGAATATTCCAGTCGTCTTGCAGTTGTTATGACAATTTGCTATTTAGGGAGATTCTTTCCTCAATTCAAATTTAAAATTCCCTCCCGACTGCCAGTTACCTTGAGTAATTTCGAAAAAATCATTTTTACTCCGATTTGAAATAATCCTCAACTGCCTTTTTAAAATGGCATATTTAATTTATTAAAATTTAATTTTAAATGCCATTTTAATTTATTTCTCCAACGCACTTTAAAAATTCGATATCCACACTTTAAATCGGCTAGGCGTAATTTTATTTTCCATCCATAATTAACTCCGAAATAAATTCCCCATGTTTAAAATCGTCCAATATTTAAAATTTTATGTGTTGAAAATTATTAAAAGGGGAATTTAAATTTAATACTTAGGAAAATAATTAATTAAATTAATTTAATTTCTCCAACTTTAGGTGAATTTAAAAAAAATAAAATAAAAAAATTAATTGCCTGGAGAAATTTTGTTACTCCTAACGCCTTTTAATTTCCACCTTGGTTTTCTATTCCAAATGCCCCATTAAAATTTAAAATTCAACCTTTCCTCTTAAAGGTGGGCGCATATTATATCATAAGCTTTTAATTTTAACGCCTCTTGGCCTTCATATTTTGATTTTAAATCATCTTGATCTTGGGCGTAAATCACATGTCAAACTTCAATGTTGTGGGTGCATTTAGCACCTGGAGCTTTCAACTTGGATTGGGGCGCTAATGAGAGACCAAGCTTTAATTTTTAATCATCTCTTTTCCTCCTAGGCGCCAATTCATGGTGGAGGTCTCAATTTCATCCTTCAGAGGCGCAAATTCATATGTTAGAAAATTTTTAAAGCTCAATCTCTTAACGGCTTAGACTATTTCAAGTTCATCCTGCCTTCTCAAGGCGCAAATGACACCAGCAACTTTCAGTTTTAGTACTTAGACAAAATCCGAATTCATTTGAAAGAGGGGCGCATATGAGGGTATCGACTTTTAATTCCATGATCTAGAATATCTTCCTTCAGGCGCAAATGACAAGTCAAGCTTTCATTTTGGCTTGGGCGCATTTTGCATGGGTAACCTCCAGTTTCAGTACCTTAGTCAATTTTTATCAAGTCTCTTTCCTGGTTTAGGCGCATATCATTCCTTCAGCTCCAAGGCGCAAAACATAGAGGGTGCTTTCAATTTCGTGATTTGGAAATTTTCCTAACTTACTTTCTCTTTTAGGGCGCATTTACCTGTTGGTACTTCCAGTTTTGGCCTGGGCGCATATGAGGGTCTTGACTTTCACTTTTGCACATTGGGCGCAAATGATGTGTTGAACTTTTAATCTCAAGACTTAGGCGAAATATCCCATTCCAACATCCTTGGGCGCAAATGACACATGGAACCTCCAGTTCTAATGCCTTAGAAATTTTCAAGTCATCTCCAGCTTCTCAAGGTGGATTTTAATGCCGGACTCCAAATTTTATCCATTTTAGCGAATTTCATGCCTTTTGCCAGATTTAAGTTGATTTTCCTCTGTCAACCCTAATTCGCCCTGAGTTTCTATTTTTAGAAAGTTCTCTGAATCTTGCGCCATCAACTGATTTTGATCTTGGAAAGCCTGATTTTCACCTTGCCCTGAATTTCAACTGATTTGTTCTGTCGATGCCTGTTTATACCTGCTATTTTTAGCAACCTGCTAAAAATAGAAACTGCTCAGAAAGTCTTCAGATTTCATGTGTTGAATGCTTGATGTTTGGTGATCGTAACTGGATGCTGTTTTTGCTTGACTGTCGTGTTCTGCCCTTGATTTTAGGAAACCCTAATTTCAGTGTCTTGACCTGCTAAAAATAGCAATTATCTGATTCTTCGTTCTCTGCAACTCTGTTTGCCTTGAAGTTTGCACCACGGATCCCTTATCACTTGTTTGACTTGTTCCTGCTGAGAATTCGACGTCAACCTGCTATTTATAGCTGCTTCTAAAGTGACTTACTATTTATAGTAAGTGCTTGTTTCTGAGACTTCCCTAGCTCCGTTCGAGTTGAAATTTGGATATTGTGATCCTCATTGGTGAATTTGCCTGTCTGTGCTGATACCGAGATCAACTTTCTATTTATAGCCTATGTCTGGAACACCTTACTAAAAATAGCAAGTTCTCTGATTGCCTTCAAATTTTGCCATCAGACTTCCTGAAAGATGCTGACCATGATGGATATTTCGGTTTTGGAGATTTTGTCGTCAGGCCCCTCATTTTTAGCCTCCAAGCTCAAAACCCTAATTTTATGCATGTTCCTCAAATGAGCTCCGTTTGACCTTGTTTCAATTGCATGACGATCAGTTTGCCGCTCCAAAGTGCTGAGCAACCGTCTAAGTGGCACCTGCTAAAAATAGAAAGTGGCCGAAAAAGTGGTCAACCGGCTGCTGGATGATTTTGCATGTCATACTGCCTGAAAAATCTCGAAAAACCCAGAAAAACCCAGAAAAATCCTCAACATGCAAGCACTGGCTAAAAATAGTAAGTTTCTGAAAAGTGATTGGTTCCACTTGCATGTTACACCATCGCGAAGCTCTTGGAAAACCCAGAAAGAAAATGCCAACATGTGCTGAGAAATCCTTCATGCAAACCCTAATATCGGCCTCCGAAGGCTGAACGCTGAAAGTTGTCACCCTGCTTTGCATGTCATGTCACTGCGAAGGTCTCGAAAAACCCAGAAAGAATCTCCGGACATGCATTAGAAAATGTAACATATAGGCCCTTCAATCTGCTCTGGAAGCCGGACTGCTAAAAATAGCAAGTCGTTCGTTTTTGCTCAAATTTTGTCAAGAATGAACTTGAAGTGCTCGGAATGCAATGAAGTTGTCTGAATGTGAAAACCTTGAGAAAATCAACCCTAAACTGACACTTACTAAAAATAGAAAGTTGGCAGAACTCAATGAAAATTTAGGGGTTAGTTGCTGAAAGCATTTTAATAGCACTGCTAGGCTCAAAAGCTGACCAACCAACTCAATTTGACCCCAAAGTGACTTAAAGATGTGAAACCCTAATTTTAGTACTTGGCCAAATTTTTACATTCAAGCTCGCAAACTAGAGCGTCCCCCGGAAAGCAGATAGCGGAAAAGAAGCAGAACGAGAGAGAAAGACGAAAACCAAAGCCAAAAGACCAGAATGGAGTAAAAATTTAGGGGTCCCCATCTTGAATGGGGCGATGTGTGAAAAGGTCACAACAAAACCCTCGGATAAGCAAGCATTCAAGCTCTCACCAATTTGGTATGAAAAGTATAACTCAAGACATGCTCAAATGCCAAGCCCACAGCTCCTTATAAAGATTTCTCAATCACCTCCAAGAAGCTTGTAGAAAATATTATTATTTTATTCCCAAAGTGAATTTATGATATATATTATTTTATTTTAGTCACTTTTATTAAATTAATTAAATATAAAGCTATTTTTATGATTTTGAATTATTGAGATATCTTTACAAAATATTAATTTAATCATTATTCCCTTATTTCTCCTTTAGCCTTCGGGAATAATAAAGGTTAGATGATCTCCAGGGTGGCTACTAAGAAGGGGACATTACATTGACCCTCTTGTTCATTCTCTACATGATTATTCCTTACAGTTTGATATGAGTGTGGATACGTTGGATTAGTATTTGGAGGAGACATCTTTAGAGGAGATACTTGAGTCTTTGTATGGTGTTCTACATCAGTCTCTAGGAGATTCTGATTTTTCATCTTCAGTAGTGTGGCCTTGAATGCCTAATTTGATTGTGACTACTTTCAACATTGACATGGGGCTACTTGAGCCGACCTCAGAGACTTCATACATTTTGTACTTTCTTCCTACATATTCCTTTCAGGACTTGGGAGATATCTTGCATACACCATTGGTTTTGTTTCTTCCCAAGGGGAGGAACGTTGTTCAACAATTGTGGACCATTTTCTCTATCTAGTTTCGAGCATCTACCATTGGATCTCTTTGGGGGGAGGGGGTTAGGGAGCTACTGAGTTGTTCTCTTCTTCTCCCTCTATTGTGGGGGGTGTTCTCTCTCTATTTGTTGGGGGAGGGGGGGGCTTCTTCTTCTTCTTCTTTGGGGGGAATTTGATATGTACATGGGTACACCTAACATGTGATGAACCACACTCCGGTGATCCACTCTGCTACCACTGTAGTGATATGCTCTGATACCACTGTGATGATCTGACACTCTGCTGCGATGATTTTCGCGATGCTTGTAGGTCTGATTTGTGGTTTTGTATTTGTTTCCTTTGTGTTTTTCGTGTTTGGGAATTAATGCCAATGATATACATAAATTTAACAAGCATATGCATGTAATATGAACCCGAAATGAACTAAAATTCAATTGATAACACAAGAAGTCCCAAATTCATAATTAATAGACTTTCTTCATTACAAGAGAGAGTACATAATGGGACGGCTTGCATACATCCAAAGAGATACTCAAGCAAGATTCAAAATGATCTTTAAGATGCATTCTACATGATATAAGAGCTTACATGGCATAGACAACTAGCATCAAATTCGAGAGACAATACATCTTATGTCTTAATTCTACTTACAGCCAAACTTCACTGTGAATAGTGACTGCTACAGTACCCGCGCCCATTAAAATGTTCATACAAAATTACATACATGTTTCTCCTTCCGAAATCTTGTTGAAAAAGCTTCTAATGATGAGGGCGCCCACTTTAGAAGAGAAAGCAGCTGCAAATTGAAGGCGTTTTATTTGCTTTGGCTGTCACAAACCCTCATGTAATGGCGGCTGGCTGTAGGTGATCAAATCAGCTCTCAAAAACTTCATAAAATGCAAACAACACCTTCAGGATGGCGTATGGAGCCTCTAACATCAAATACCCTTCCAATAGATGACTTCAAACCCTTGAAAACAGCAACTTCGAGCTCCCAATGCAGCAACAAGAAAAAAAACCAGCACTTTAGGGTGGTCTTTCACACCTTCAAGATGCCAAAACTCTAACTACAAGCCCAAACCAGGCTTACCCACTGCTGAAATTGAGAAACCCTAGTTTCTCTCTTCCACAATCTCCAACTCCCAAGTTTCAATCAGCAAAACATATCCAAGCATAAAGAGGTCGAACTTCTCAAGCTCCTTTTATAATTTGTCATTGAAAACACTATTCATTAAAATGGCACTATTCACTTAAGTTATGTTCTTTTTCACTTTAGTGATGAATAGTAACTGAAAAATATAAAGTGACCCCTTTAAATAATAGACACATGGTCCCTAAGCCTGAGTAAGTGAAATAAATGGTGATGATCAATATCTTAAGCTCCAATAACACGCCAAACGCGCAAATTCACCACGTCACTAAACTCCGGATACCAATACTTCCTTTTACCGACCAAGTGCCCGTTCAAGTGACCCTCTACCCAGAACCATTAGCCTACGAGGATCGACATAATAGGCTAATCCAATGACTCTGATGCTCGCAAAATAATGGGGACATTACATAACATGGCCTCATTTGTTGGGACCTATCATCTTTTGCATCCTCCTAAGTTGTGCTTAAGGGGGCGTGTTAGTGTAGGTTTTTATTTTTCCTAGTGGGATATTTAATTTTCCTAGTTATAGGTTTTCCCTACACATGTATTAAGGCTTGCTTAGGATAATAAAGTGAGTTAATCATTTAATAACTAGGAGATAAAATGATGAGTTGTCCTCCACCCTTTAAGGGTGGAGTATTTACATTTTTATCACTTTATTTAATTTTGGTGGTTTTGGTGGTCGATTCTCATTGGTTGATTTGCCACCTCCATCCTCTCCTAAGTTCTATATAAACTTACTACCTAGCTTTTATTTTTCATCTTGGAAGCTCTTCATGCATTTTGTCATATTGACATTGCATAATCTCTCCAAGTTCTGGTTTGCATTCTTTATGCTTTTCCAGTTTATGTAGCTTTGATTTTCTCTTAAAAAGTTCCATGGGTTTTTCAATCTATTTCAAATTTCCAACAATGAGGACCCACTTTTATTTTAATAAAATTTCAAAATTTCCATGCGAGAATTTTGCTTCAGACCCATAAACAGGGGAGCAAATGTGACAAATCTGAGTAGGACTATAGTAAATAGATCAGCTAATGAAAGTAAATGACACTAATGTTAAGGAATTAGGTGACCCATAGAGAAATAAGAAGAACTAAGTTAACCTTTTTTGACATGAGAGCGGAGAGTCAACATGTTTTTGCCTTGTGTGCCTTTGGTTGAGGGCAACAATTTCTTTTTCCTTTCCACCTTGGTCCAAGCATCAGGAGAAGCTGAAGGGACTATTGCAAGAGGAGAAAATTGCAGTTAGTAGATATTCCTATTAGTTTTAATTTACTTCTTTGGTAGTCGACAGAATTAGTTTCTTGGATGTAAACGGTTGTTCCTGTTAGTTGCCGATGGTTGGAAGTTCTCAACAATTGTCAGCCACTTTATATACTTCTATTGTACATGAGAAAGGGGAACACATGTGGGAAGACTCCCTGAACTATTTTGTATAAGCAAATGAATGGGTTATATCTTTAATATTTATGCAATCGTTGGTTTGAGTTCTTTATAGTTCTGGTATTTACTTATCTTGTTTACTCAGTTATAATCAACGCATACTAAAATAGGTAGTAAGCAAAACTAGCCTTGAAGCACTAGGAGGAGAATGCTAATGAGCTTTATTTGAAGGAGGAGCTTTGAAGTGTCCCACCCCAAATGGAACAATCTCTATTGCGATTTTGCTCAGTTTGACATATTAGCATTTTGTCAAACACTTGTCATGTCATTATTCTGGATTTGTTTTCAGTGCGTGTTGATGAGAGTAATAAATGTTTATGCAAAATATATTCCAAACTCAGCTCAATTCTTCAAATGAAATGCATACGTAAATATGATAATCAATTTCTGAGCTCTGTTTTTCTTACATTTGACTGTCATAACATGGTATATTGGCAGAAATGCAACTACAGTCTTACACACATTCAGTATGGGCATTAAAATGAACAGGTATGCATAAAACCAATGCTCAAATTTAGCTACAGCAGTACACTCTTAAACCCTTCACTAAAGACCAACGTGTAGCCACAAAGATTACTGATTTACAACTTGATACTAGCAGATTGAGCAGATACAATATTCATAGTATTTAAAAATAAATCTCAGAAATTAACAGCAGTTTCTAGGTGTTAAAGTAATTCTTTAACAAATATTTCTGAGTACTGTTTATGACTGATTTTCTATATCAGATCACTCAGAAATGTACAAGAAGAAAATATCAGAAATCTCTCAGCACATATACACAGAATGATAGTGTTCACTTACACAATAACTGTGCTAAGTATTCAAACCTGAAGATTAATGTTGCTAGTGGTATTGTGAGGTCGTGTGACTGAGTTTATGCCCCGGGTATGCAAAGGAACCCACGGCCTGGTCTATAGCTCGCATAGAATGCACCCTTCATGCCATACGCCTTTCCATAAGACAGTTGATAGCATAAAACATAAGCGCCTAGGTCTGTAACTTACACATCCAAGGTAAATTCTGCTCACGCCATCAAGGAAAGAAAACCCAATCTCATTCA
Organism: Sequoia sempervirens; assembly: GCA_007258455.2. Taxonomy (NCBI): domain Eukaryota; kingdom Viridiplantae; phylum Streptophyta; class Pinopsida; order Cupressales; family Cupressaceae; genus Sequoia; species Sequoia sempervirens. Next base: position 31,182 of record VDFB02086039.1, read on the forward strand.
ATTCCAACAATGGGGTAATTTAGTGCTTCTTATTGCAGATTGCTGATGCTAAAATGAATCGCCTCTATTATTCTTTTCAGCTGCTGATAAATAAACACCAAACCCTCTGTACCAAAGTAATGATCAATATATTTGCAGTAATTTGATAAATCTTTCAAACCCTTGAATATGAAAACTTCCTGGATTTGTTGAAGGACAAGCACAATCCCTGAAATAGAATCGTTTGCAAGCTAGCTTGGGAGATCTTTCACTCCTGTACCGAGCTATTCTTCCCGAGGGCTTTCGTCCTCAAAAAGAGTATGGCTTTCAATCAACAAACCCTTGCTGAAGCTCTTCACCAATTTTCTCCAACACAAGAAAGATATTCATGAATGAATAAAATGAGCTTCAAATGCCCTTTTATAATACTCAATTTGCATTTGACTTTCATTTCATTTAATTTACTTTAATTTTATTTACTTTTCCCGCCTTTTTGGTGCACAACTTTATAATATAGTTTAAAAGTCACTTATATCTCCCCTTTTAAAAAGACACTTTATCTTATATTATAAAGTATACTTTAAAATCACTTATATCCCCTTTATAATAAAGTCCCTTTTTAAAATGTTTTAATAACACAAAGTTAAATTATTTAGTTTAACTTTATTATTTGACGTTATTAATATTAAAAGCATAGGACCAATATTAACCAATATAACTCTAGGATATAATTATGCCACCATGCCAAATATAGAAACTTTGCCAGTTGACCATACTAGTGACTTACTATAAATAGTAAGTGTGCTTCAAATAGTCCTGAAAGGTCTCCTCAAGGCACACCACAAATAAATTGGGACACTGAGCTGAAGAATACTGAAATAAGCACCAAAGGGTCTCTTGAAGAGCCAAAGATTACCCTCAAAAGGGTCCCTTGAACACCTTGTTAGCCTTCGGGGACCAGTTGGAAGACTAACCACTGCATTTGACCACTGCCTAGGAAAAGGACATTACAGTCCACCCTCCCCAAGATTGCTTTTCCCCAAGCAATCCTCACCTAGATACCCTGGCCTGTCACTTGAATGCCTTGATCCCAAATCAACTTGTAGAATGCCCAACAACATATCCTTTGCATCCGCTCGGTATAGTTAAAACCATGCTCATCATCTCTATAGACAACTACCCCAATGTAGAGCAATCCACCAAACATAAGAATCCCTGGATCCCATAACCAAAATGGAAGTCTGACATACATATCACCTGTTGACTTCCACTACGCTACTCTGATATAATCTTTGTCATGCCGATAGTGGTGAATCAACACATCGGGATCCAACTGAACTGATGTGCCAATCCTGTTACCACTTGGATCCCACCACATCAGAACCTCACATCCATCAAACATGAGAAGATGGAAATAACTCGAAGTGCTAGCATCACAACACCCCACTCCAAACTCTGCAAAAGACACATCTGCATGTTGAAAATCTGATCCCTGACCCTGTAAATAACCATCTGAAAGTAGCAGAGTTGGATACTCGCAGTCTCTGGTTCCATCTTCCATAGATGGAAACACTCCATCCCACAATGGATAAAATGAATCCTGAGCCAACCCACACCTACGCATTGTCAAATCATATGTGCTCGAGTATGATATGCGCCCAAGGAACAAACTGGAAGCTGGACATGGAGAGTGCGCCTGAAATGATGAAAATGGATGTTGATCCATCCAAATGCGCCCAAGACCTTGAAAGATGCTGAGGCGTGGGAAATGAAAGTATCACCACGTATATGCGTTGCTGGATAAAATTGAAACTTCAACATGAAATTTGCGCCTTCAAACTTCCACCAATGGTATGCGCCATGAAATCAAGATGATATAAAAACGTCCAAGTCATTTAAATGCTCATGGGTGTATTTGCGCCCACCTTTGAAAGGGAAAATTGGATTTTAAAAAGAAGAAAATTTTAAAAGGGCGTTGGAAATAAAATTATAATAGGCGCTTTGACTAAGGGAGATAGGAATAAAAAATTAATGCTTAAAAAATTAAATATCTCCCCCTTTCATGATATACATAAAATCACTGGTGATTTTCTTAAAAAAAATCAAAGGCGTTTAAATTTTCCAAAGAGAGATTAAATTGAAAAGGCGTTGGAAGTCATATAATTTCTCCAGGCGATCAATTTTAAATTTTGCCTAAGACGGAGAAAAATTAATTTAATTAATTTTAATTATTTTCCTAAGTTTAATATTAAATTCCCCCTTTCGATTTTGACCCATGAAATGTGAAATTCGGATGATTTTAACAAGGGGAATTTATTTTGGAGACAATCATGGATGGAAAATAAAATTACGCCTAGCCAAGTTTGACGATTGATATCGAATTTTTAATGCGTTGAAGAAATAAATTAAAATGGCAATTAAATTAAATTTTTAATAAATTAAAAGTGCCATTTTAAAAACAGTTGAGATAATTTCAAATCGAGTGTAAAAATGATTTTCTCGAAATTACTGGAGGTAACTGGCAGTCGGGAGGGAATTTTAAATTTAAATCGAGGAAAGAATCTCCCCGAATAGCAAATTGTCATAACAACTGCCTGACGACTGGAATATTCCCTTTTAAATTTAGCAAACGCGTCAGTCATTATGAAGGGAATAAAAGGCATCTGCTAAAATTAGCGCCAGCCTTTTGCTATAAAACTCTGAGGATTTTCATTCTCATCTCACAAGATTTTGGGTTTGAGGATTTTCAAGGAAGTGTGAAGTTCGATTTTTGCAAAGATTGAAGTTCTGAAAGTTGATTTCAAAGTAGCTGCGATTCGAGTAAAGTTTGAAGGGTTTAGCATTTTTTTATTTCTTCACGTTGCTGAGGTAAGTACCCGAAGTTGCTGAGACTTTTTATTTTGCTGAAAGTTGAAACGTTTTCGAAGTTTTAAATTGAAAAGGCTGAAATCATTTATGCTGAAGATTGAAATTGTTTGAATTCGAAGTTGTTTGAGCTTTAAATTTTCTGAAATTGCTGAGTGTTAGAATCAAATTGGATTTAAATCGTGAAACCTTCGAAGTTGCTGTTTTATAATTTCCGAAGTGCTGATTTTTGATTGCTTTTCGAAGTTGCTGATTTATAACTCTCGAAAAGTTGATTTTAATTTGTTGAGGATTGCTGATTTGAACTTGCTCGTTTAAAAAACTCTCGGACTTATTTAAACTCTTCGAAGTTGCTGATGTATAACTGTCGAAGAGCTGATTTCAAACTTGGTAATTTGTAATTTGAAAGCTTGCTGATTTTAAATATTCGGAGTTGCTGATTTTAAATATTGCTGAAACTTGACGCTTTTTCCGAAGTTGAAATTGATCGTGTTAATTTCTTGTGGGGAGTTGAATATTTCTTTTGGCTGCAAGTCGTTGAAGGTTGAAGTTTTAATTCTCAAGAAGTCAAAGTTGGCTGCTGAGGATACTAACTTGCATTTATTTTTGCAGCCAACTCCAACCGCCAGCCACCTCACGTGATTTTTATTTTAAAAAGTCGGAAGTGTAATGTTCGCTTTTGTTTTGCAGATGGCTGATGGACGAAAGGTCGACGTTGCTGGAACAAGCAAGGCTGGAGCTAAGGCTACCAACAATGAGGCTGTCAAAGAGAACGCCTCCAGGCAGGCGATTATCAAGGGTCTAAAGAAGTCCTTCATCCCGGAGTCGAAGATCATCTCAAAGTATGGAAACCTGACGGACACCAATCTCGGGCCATTCAACCTCGAGGCCTTCACGCGCAGAATGTATGGGCAGGGTGGCAACCTCCCGACGGAGGCATCACGCAATATTGTGAAGAGCGGATTGTACGCAGCAGCAGGGTTCCAACCAGCAGTCCGTTGTCCCGAGTTGATCCTAGAGTGCGCCAACTTCTACAACTCCGAGGATCGGACTATCAGCTCTCCGGATGGTATGATCATGGCCAACTTCGCTCCTGATGCAATTGGCGAGGCGTTTGGGATATTTGCTACAGATGATATGTTGTATAAATCCAAGGCAAAGGCTGACAAGATGTACGCCACGTCCTTTGAGAAATGCATGAAGAGGATAAACACCACATGGATGCGAAAGCCAAAGCCTCCTGCTGCTAGGCTGCCTAAGCAGATAATCTCAGAGGAGCTGAAGCAAGAATACTGCGATATCATTATGCTGCTCAGCAGAGTTAATGGCAGCCCGCAGTCGTTTGTATTCGAGCCTTGGATGTTCTTCTACATCAGTGTAGTGCTCGAGGGAAAGGAGACAGTGAACTGGGCAAAGATGATAAGTGATAATATTGATGAACAGTTCCGAAGTCTCAGGAGAACGAAAACATTTTACATGAGCTCGTATGTTATTTACATGCTTGCTCGAATGACCAAGTATAGAGGGTTGGCGTACCAGGAGCCAATTGGCTGCGGATACAACCAGTTCAAGATTCACCAGTCCTGCAGACAGTTGCATCTTACACACACTGGTGACTTTCAGAGAGTAAATGATGCTTTTACCATGTACATCACAAGGACCCTTCAGCAGAGGTTACAGCAAAGAATATCCGAGGAGGCGCAGATGCTGGTAGAAGAATATGGGTGTTGGTTCGTCCAATTCCCAAAGTTTACCTATTTGAGGCTGCCAGGGTACGATTCACATGTCTACAAACTACCTAGGTATCCAACTAACAGAATGGTATTGCTTGAGTTGTCCAGGCAATTGGTGGCCTATGACAAGATCATTAGAAGAAAGAAGAAGGGAGGCTTACACTTTCCCATTGTGTTGGGAAATTCACTCGAAGAATGCCCTACCTTGCAAGCAGCTAAAGAGGCTGAGGATGAGCTGAAATTCTACAAGCTGACTCTTCATACGAGCCGACAAGATTTTGATCCTAAGGGAATGATTGGAACGGTGCAAGGAGTGGAGTACAGACACAAGGCTCACCTGGAAGACTTTTGGGCGAATGCTGGAAGTGATGATGAAATTAGAAAGAGAATGTTTTCGAGGCTGCCACTCAAGTTGATTAGGGAGTGTGAGGTTATCCGGGTGCCAGATCAGGTCGAAGAAGATACCAGGGTCACTCATCCAGATTATGAAGCGGTGAAGAACACACCGATGCCACCAGTAGATTGGGCCGAACCAGAAATTGCGGATTTAGACACTCTGTCTATTCCCGTCATGACCTTTACAAGGGCTTGGGTGGATGAGCGTGTTAACAGGTTAAGGCGAAGGTCAGTCGCCCTCACTTATGACCTCATGGGTGATAAGAGGCCACCGGTGTTAGCAAGGAGGAAGAAGCAGCTCACACGAGGTCCAGAATCTAGAAGGGAGCCCGTTCAGCCAGAGCCTCAGGGATCGGAGGACACGTCCTCAACTCAGTTGGTGTCTCATTCTTCCAGTGTGCGTGAAGTTTCATTATTTGCTAGTCAGAGGGCTCGAGGGAATGCAGAGCCGGAAGTTGGGGAAGTCAACCAGCCAATGCCAAGAGAAATAGATACTCAGAGCGTCAATGATCCTGAAGCTGCCAGTAAGCCAGATGAAGGGGAAGAAACGGATATGGACACCCACTTCGATTTTTCCTTCGGGGAGGAAGATGTTGGGACTCATGAGGGAAGTGATCAAAATGTCGAAATAATTGAGCCTCAACCAAATATTGCTCGAGAAGAAGTTCGGGAAGTGGAAGCAACTGAGGAGCAGCCCCTGATCATTTATGATATTCAGCGCAATTGGCTCTCACAGGCAATCAGAAGGGACCAAGATGATGACGCTGACCTGGCAGTTGAAATGGAAGAACTCTTAAACAGAACCAGTAAGTCACCTAAGCGGAAGAGGGCAAGAAAATATACAAGGATGGAAACCAATGAGGCAGGTTCCCGCAGCCTTCATATCGCTGTCCCAAGGGAAGAGCATGATTTGAGTGATGCAATGCCGGAGAACTATACAATCACCACAGTTGAGTTGGGACGTCCTTCCGGAGCGCAAGTAGTGGAAGAAGCTGAAAGTTCATTTCAGGCATTGAAGGATAGGCTGGTGAAGAAGGAAGGAAAGTACAAGAGATTGAAGAAAGAGCACAAGGCGTTGGTTGAGTATGTGCAACATCTCGCACATCCTGTCACTCAAGGTAATCCAGCGGCGGAGCTTCCACCAGAGTTGCCACGAGAGCCGATCAGCGGCCTTGAAGAAGTAAGGAGGGCTGTAAGGGAAGGAGATAAGTGGATAAATGGTGTCCGTACTGAGGCTGAAAAGTTTATGGCGGATCTTGTCTCGGCATTTCAAAGTGCCTCTGGTATTCTTTCACGCCTGGATGATGTCGAACAAGCTTGGGGTGATACCCATATCTTTCAGGATAAAACTATCCCTCGCCTTGCTGTCTTGATGCGTGTGCCCACGCAGACTTTGGTGAGTGAAGGGGTAATCCAGGCGGGTGATAGGTATGACTTTCGGGGGTGGCATTCAGCAGCCTTCACCGGGAAGGGTTTCTTTGACACTGCAGCTATGGAGTCCTCCAGGATCAGAAGGGCTATGAGGAATATTCACGAGAGTATCCTCAACACGTTGGAGGCAGTATTCGCAAGAAGGCTTACTCATGAGGAGGTTGAAGTTGAGGGGTTAAGGGCGAGGTTGCAGCCATTCTTTTCTGAGATGAGAACGTTTTCCCAGTTGGATTTTGAAAACATCTCCACGTTTTCAACAATCATTCAGAGCACACAAGATTCCATTGAGACTTGGGGAAAATCTTGTGAGAAACATGAGCAAATGGTGGCCATCTTGGAGTATCAGCTGAATCTTACTCCGTCAATTTCTGAGGAAGAGGTCGACGCAGTGTTGGCACGATTCATAGCGTACGCGGTCAGAGAGAAGAGCAAAGGAATCCGGGTCATGGACGAGAATCTTCTAGAAGGGTAGTGGGCATTAATTGCTCATGATGGTCAAAGGAGGAATCTGCTATTTTTGGAGCATTTATGACGCCACTCCTCCACTTTTTGTCAGTTTTTAGGGCAAACTCGTCTAGGGCTGAGGTGGCTCGATCTGAGCCCTCCATTGTAATTCGATCTGGACCGTCGGTTGAGACAGGCCAGCTATATAAGGGGGAGTCCCCCTCATTTGTACTCTAGTAGTCATAGTCAGAATCAGAGAGTAGTGAGCAATTAGTGAAGCAGAATAGAGAGTAGAAATTTTGAGTTAGAGTAGTTTTCATTTGCATTATTGAAGAAGAAGGGGAATTCTCCCTTTGAGAATTTTTGTAAGAGATTGTCACAAAGGCTATTCTTAATAAAGAATTTCATTGATGGTGAATTCAAACTTTGTTTTGAGTAGTTTGTGAGGTTTCTTCTTCCTTTGACTTCAATTAGGACTTAATCTCATATGGATGTTTATGTTTGATGTAAGTGGACTTCTTTTATCCATACCACTAACGTTCTTACTGATGGTAAGCTCGTCCTGCGTGGTCAACTGGAACATTTTGCACTTAACTTCGATCGAAATTCATGTGTAGTTATGCATCGTTGTGATGGTAATTGCATCATTGGATTGTGATTTGAACATTTTTCTTATCCTTTGAAGATTGCACTTACTTTGTTAACGCTGTCCTATAGGAGGCTAGGCAAGGTTTGTTCGAAGTTCATTCAAGTTGAGCGTAACACCCATTTGCATTTAGATTAGAATTTAAATTTTAGAAATCTCTGTAGCCATTCAAATTCTGCATAATCTTGGTTAGTTTTAGGAAATTTGCACGCTAAAGCCAAATCATTCGCATAAAAGTCCCTTCCAAAAGCATATATTGGTTGTTATTGCACGCATTCAGAACAATTACGTAAGTCCCCTCGTAAGAACACAGCATATACACATCAACCAAACTGGGTCTATTCGCATTTCAAGAACCTTGGAGTTGAAAGCGTGATCTTACTTGCAATCTTAGCACGCTGAATACTTTGTTCAAGAGAGAATAGAGTGTCCATTGGGAAACTTTGTTCTGTGTTGGTGCGGTCTCAAAAACCGCGTCAACAGTACCTGACGGTGTTACAATGAGCTCAACATAAACATATCATATCATTATATACTGCTGCTACGAGAGGTAAATGATAGAAAAGTGAAGTATAACACCCTCCCTAGATAATAGGAAGTAAGTATGTGAGCACTCCAACAAAATAGAACAAGTATACCTCAAAACAAGTCCATTGGAGGTCAATGGACGGACAAATTGGAAGCTGCCATAGGTCTGATAATCAGAACAAAGGTGTGATATGCAAGTACAACAAGTTTGAAACTCAGATCAACAACTTTCAAACCTCCATAACTTTGCCAATACTCAACGAAATTGACTCAAATCACTTGTAGATGGACCCTCATTACTAGGCATCCAATCCAAGATAGCAAGCTGCCACAAACAACTCTAAAAATAACTGGCACAAGTCCCAATGCACCAGCAGCAAGGTGGTACAACCCTCAAGGTAGTTCGGCCAGCATTATAAAATCAAGCACTCCACCAAAAAACATCAAATCTCAGGCATAGGGATGCCCAAGGCAATAGAATGGATTGGTCCAATGCCCAAAACCAAGTCTCCAACGTCTCCTCAGCTAGAACACAATATTGGTACGACCAATAGCATAGAACTTCAAAAATTCACTCGCAAAGCACCTCCAATCTTTACAAAATCATTATCACACCAAAACATATAGCAAGAAAGCATAAGAACATTCCATAACCAAAAACTTGTTGAAAATATTTCACCAATATCTCCAATGGTGACTCCTGTAGTGAAGCCACTCCAAAGTCCAGCTAGGGAGTATCTCTCAACTCCGAAACTAGAGCAACTTTGAAGGTTTTCATCTCCAAAGCCCTTGAGGGGATTGAATCCTCACTCCGACATCATTTCGTTATCATAAATCAACATGAGAAAGTGAGAGCAAATGAGGACATTATATAACCTTGATACCCAAAATTTTGAATTCACTTTTTCCCTCTCAAATGAGATGCCCCATTTTGGAGAAATATTATATTTTATTAAAAACACTCAACTCCTTCACTTTGGGCATCCAACTTAGAATATGCAATAATTTATCATTTAAATGCTAAAATTCCTCAACTTGGCATCCAATATAACATTCCCCTTTTAAAAACAACTTGAGTTGATCATCCTAGGCATGGGGGGCCCAAAGCAACATAAAATTATAAAATGACTTGTTATATTTGCTTTTTCTAACTCCAAGAACGTTGGAAGCCAAAACTACAAAAAGTAACTCGACTCAGCACTGAAAATGCCAACACTGTTAAAATTGGAAACCCTGCTTTGAAAAGATGCCAACACTATTGCTAAAAATAGCACCTACTAAAAATAGCATACTACTAAAAATAGTGATTCCAAACTCCATATGAACACATTCCAGGTAGTCATCATAACTTACTAAAAATAGTAACTCTAAAATAGAAACTACTAAAAATAGCAGTGACTGCCCACCAAAGCTCTCAAAAACCCAGAAAGACCCAGAAACCCTTCTGAAAAACTCTCGTAACAAGCCCCTGAAAAGCTGACAAGAAACCTCCAAGAATTTTGGAAACCCGAAAAATGCCTCTGAGTAACCCACAGGACTTTGGAAATGGGCTATCAACCACCTAAAAGCATAGGGCTACAAAGGGGACATTATAGAATTTGGGAGAGTATAAAAAACAAAAGTGATTTGCTTTTTCATTCTTATTCATTACTTCATTGAAACTTGTGCAAATTTGGAGAAACTAAGCAAGGGTTTGTTGGTTTTGGATCTTGAGCATTTCTGAGGACAAAATCCCTCGAAAAGAACAGTGTTTGCAGGTGTGAAAGATCACCCATGGACACTAGATTGAATAATCTCATCCAGAGGTTATTATCAGAGCTTCATTGGTTCAAGAGATTGAATAATTAAGAATTTCCCCTTTTTCACCACCCCATTAGGCTACAAGAAAAAATGCAAAAAATAGGCTAAGGGTCATCAACAAACTTACACTCAAGAAGAGGACATGACATTTTACTTGTTTTCAAGGTCAAAAATTGACTCTTATCTGATGAGTGTTCCTCAACCTTGCATGCCACTTAAGAATTGGTTATAATTAATGAGAAGCATTCTTGGACCCATTTGCCATTTAAATTATACCTTAGTCAAATTTTTAATATCTTTTGCATTTGGACCCCAATTTCAATCTCATTTGATGTATTGGAAAGCTCTTTTCTTTAGCTATGCAATGAAATTGTTGAAACCCCTTTTTATATGACATCCTAGAACATGGGAAACAAGAATTCCATAATGAATCTTAGAGGATAAAAGGCTTACGCAAATTGGAAAGAAACACCTATATGTATTTTTTTGGGACAATAGTGTGCATGTATGTATGGGAAACTCAATTTATCTATAATTTAAGGTGTACATGACATTGAAATTAAAGTTTGCAGATTCATATAATGTAGAAAATTTGACTGAGCAAACCAAAGTATAAATGGAATTCAAATACTTGGGGTTTAATTAGAAGAACTTAGAACAAAAAGGTTGCTTTCAGTTAGTGCACCCAAAAACATTTTTTTATTTTTGGATTTTTAAAACTAGAGTGGGAGTTTAGGGGCAGCAGCACCATTGGTGTTTAGGAAAAATGCCCCATGTGCAGTGCAAGGGAAGCCCAAATTAAGGCCTTTGAAGTGATAGGGACCTTTGGTGCATGCCATATTTTATAATTTTGCTTCTTTTAACCAATTGTAAGGAGTGTGGGAGGGCTTATCTCCACACCCTTTTCTTAATTATTCTATTAAAAAAAAGTCTTTTTGAACTAAAAATTTGAGATGTCTGACTGTCCATTGGATGGTTGAGGGGTGCAACAGACTTCCTTGATTGTCCTTAGGACGGCTAGACATCCCTAGGATGCCAAACCTTGGGGGCTTTTTCCCCATGGATAGGGGAAGGCCAGGTGGCATGCCTTGCCACTTTGTTGTCCCAGGGATGCTGAAGGAGGGGGAGGCCCATTGGGGATGTCTAACTATGCTTGGGATGGTTGAGGGACATCACAGACTGCCTTGGTTGTCCTCAGGACATCCATACATTCCTAGGACACCAAGCCTTGGGGGCTGTTTCCTTGTAGATAGAGGATGACTAGGGGACAACAACTTACATCTTGTTATCCCACCAGGGGAGGGGCAGATGGGTAGGCTTGGGATATGGGGTGTATAGATGGAGATGTATCCTTGTATAATATAAAAATTTGAAAATTTGTTCTTACTCAAGTTAAATGGGAGATGTATATAGTCAACATTTATCTGCAAGTATTGTCCTCTTTAGAAACAGATCCAGTACAAAGGAAAAATTAACTAATTGTTTACTTAATCAAAGTGAAAGAAATTTCATTTAGAAAGCTATCTGTTCTAATTTCGGTTTTTTCTTTCTTATATTTGTATTTTTTGCTGGATGCACATTGATTTTCTTTACTTGTATGCAAATTGCAGTCCTAACCCTGTTACATGATTTATAATAATAAGACATTTTTCTGAGAATCTCAAAAAATTGCAGGTGGGAGCAGCAGATTACATAGCAATTGCTCAAAAATTCCATACTGTATTTATTGCAGGTATTCCAACAATGAGCATGAAAATCAGTGATAAGGTATCTTTATGTTAAATCAAATTATTATTAAAATTTGTTATTCTTTGGGAAATTATTGTTCTCTTCTAAGAGATTCAACAAAGTGGTTGCATTTTTTGTATTTTTTAGCTTGGTCAATGGGGGTTGATAGGGTTCCCAACCAAAATCCACATTTTAATATGTTTTTGGATAGGCATTACAATAGCAAGAGATTTTTGAATGCTAATAAAAGAGATAATCGTAAAGCCAAGCAGCTTGGGTCCAACAGGCATGAAAGGGCCTCAAACAACCTCTCTACCAAGATGTTCATTCAACATCACTAGCTAGATCAATGTACTTGAATCCAAATAACATAACCTTGGCAGTTAGATCCTGCTTACAAAACCATACCTATACACCATTACAAAAAAGCGTATGTAAATCCCACTTTTTTTGCTTCTCTATTGGAATAGAGAATGGACAGGGGTCCTTCATATTCTGATACAAGGCCCAAGGATGCCAAGGAAACAATGCACTAAAATTGGTTCAAAGATATTATTAACATAAGTGGATTTCAAAATGATAGACTTGTTGCAAGTATGAATCAGTTTGGTGGTGTTGTCATTGATGTCAACACAGTATAGGTTGTTGCAGAGAAAGAAAACAAGTGGTTGCAGGTGGTGCATGTATAGTTGAGATACTGTAGAGATCTTGTGAGTAAATGGAGCTATCTTTATGGTGTGCTGATATGATGAGTTACCAATTGCTTTTGAGAAAATTAATAAATAGTGAAGACAAAATTGTGTGTGTGTGTTCAGAATGTGCTCCGGTATGTGCTCCGCATTTCTTCTGTGTTGATCCTATGCTTGTGCGGATCTGAAGTGTTGTTTATGGACATCCTTGAGTGATATTCCTGGATTATAGCTTCTGGTTTGTTGAAGAGTGAAAGTTGAGTTCACCGGTTTGTGAATTGGTTTGGCAAAGTTGTCTGTCTATGGATTGGAAAAAAATTATTTGCTCCGCAGTCCTCCATTGGTTTGTTCCAGGTCTTGCAGATCTGGAAGAAGGCTTGTAATGGTGTTATCTGTGCTCTATCAAAGGTGTTCGTGGTTTGGTGCTCTGGAAGTCTAGTTTTAGAGTTACTATGTGTGTTTGTACAGTCTGGATGGACTGATGGAAAGTGTTTTGTGTATGAAGGTTGTTGCTGTAGCTGCAGATGAATCTAAAGGCATCTGAGAGGTGTTCCAGTGTATGATGAAGCATGTTATGTCGTTCACATGTTATCTTCTTGTTACGGATGCGTGTACTTCAAAGTTCATTGGTGTTTTCATTAGGTTTGGCCGACCTGGTGTTTAAATGTCATGCGAAGGATAAGTATCAATTAAGGAAACGCGTGATTGATCCAAGATGTTGTTTTGGGTCCTGGTTAAGTGTTGGTTTGGTCCGCTCTCATTCTCAACCACCGCAAGAATGTTGAGTTGCCGACCTAATTTGAATTTGTAAAATGAAGAGTGTCTAGCCGACCTTGGAGAAAGTTTCTAAGGTTGAAGATGGTATAAATACAAGACAAGATGTTAAAGATTGTATGCCACAAGTGTGAGAAGCAAGATAGATTTGAGAAAGTGTGCGAAAGTGAACTGAGGCAGTGATAACTTCAATGTGTTAGACTCCTGAAAGCAGTGAGCTGATGGTGTCTGCAATTCTCTGATCAAGGCTGCGAATGTGTGCAAGTTGTTGTGGTGGATCTTCTGTTGCATTGAGATAATGTTCTTTGTGTAACATTCTTCCTTCTATCTTTTTGTATCCGTAGGTAGTGAGCCCCCTGTTTGAACAGTGAGTCCTATCTTGGGTAGTGAGCCTCTTTGTAAAAGAGTTTTGCAATTACTTTGTCATGTCCCAAAATTGTAACACATGAAAATGCAAATCAATAAATAAATCATAATCACAAAACACATTTTAGTGTGAAATATAAATAATTGGATAAATAAATATAAAAAATGTAATGGCAATCTAAATATTATTATCAAGAATATTATAATTATAATACATTTATTATAATAAACGAGACAATTAATATTAGTACATTATAAATATCATAATAATAGAGATTTCACAAGAAAAAAAGATTACAAAATAATATTAATAAAATATTATTATAATTATAGTCATAAATATTATAATACATATAAAACCACTAGTTTAAGAATAAATATTAAGAAATAATATTTATATATTGAAGATGTAATGCTGCGATTATTAGTGAAAAAAAAGGATTAATTATAAAAACAGCAGTTTGAAAAATATAAAATAAATAAATAAATAAAAGTGGTTTAAAAATAATAATGAAGGTTTAAATAAATGTTTGTGTCTTTTCATAAGGACATCACTCTTGAAAAGATGTATCCTTTAGCATAGATATAAAAAGACGTTGAATGTAAGAATCAGAAATAAGAAAAGGAATCAATTAGAAATCTGCATAAAGCAGCAGATTGGAAATGAAATAAACTATGGGAGATTTATTTGATTAAGTGTTATCGTCAAGAATATATTTGGGGAACAATTATTGAGCCTTATAAGTAATTATGATCATAATATAAAAATGGATAGATTAATATTTATGATCAATCAAATGTAAGATTGAAGGAAGGCGACTAAGGAATTAAGAATCATGGGAAGACACAACAGTTTAGGTGATGTATTCACTTAGCAATAATATTTCGCATATTTTGAATATAAGAACTAGATATTGTTAATTTGATTATTGATATAATGACATCCTTTAATCTTATCATAATGAGAATTATCATAGGAAATGATGAACTTAAAGAACCATTGATAAATGAAAATATATTTGATTATAGGCATGAAATAAATCTTGGATGAATGCAAATATATCTGATTGTTTAAAGATTGTCTACTATGTGCTTGTAAACCTATTAGGATGGACGAAACATGGGTGAAGTTGGATTGCCTAAAAACCCCACTTTCAACCCCTTAGGCCCTAGACAAGGGATTGGGCTTTGCAGCCCCTTAGGCTCTTAACAAGGGATTGGGCTTTGCAGCCCCTTAGGCCCTTGACTAGGGATTGGGTTATAGAAAGATGGGGGTCCCACCTAGGTCTCTGCCCCTTAGGCCCCAGATACGGGATTGGGCAAGAGAAGGTGGTAGGCCTTAGGCCACTTGGACTCTATGGTTCCTCTCCCCTAATAGGACGAGTGTCTTCTGAGGTGTTACCATGGGTGGAGTATGCAGGTACTAAGCCCTAGGCAAGAAGGATTGTGATGGACAACCTCTTGAGTTTACATGAGGGATTCAGGGCGGATTCACCTATGGCACTCCTCTTATGTCTTCATTAATTGATTTATGTTTATGAATATATTGTGGATATCTAGATATTATTGCTAACAAATATGTGTATGTGGAAATGTTTTTGAATTGGTGAATGCAGATTTCAATCTAGGATTATTTCATTAGAGAAACACATTCCTTTTGGAAAGAAGAAACCCTAAACCTAATCAACAATCGAATTCTAGGGCAAACAAGCAAATACAAGAGCAAGGCTAGGTAAGGGACATTATGCTTTTATATTGTGAGTTAATCCTCACCGTGGTTTTTTCCCTTACTAGGTTTTCCACGTAAATCTGGTGTTTCTTGTGTTGATATTGCTTTCTCTTATTTGCACTTCATGCTCATACTTAATAACAGATTAAAGTGGATGTTGAGCTAATAATTGTTTGAGATTTATGTGATTGGTGACAACTGATTCATCACCCCCCTGCCCCCACCCCGCGCCCCTCTCAGTTGTCTTGTTCATTTCAACAATTGGTATCAGAGCTTTGGTTCCTCGAAGAAGAGCTTAACCGCTTGAGGTAGATCCGATGGCGCACAAATTGACAATCCCTATGTTTGATTGCTCTGACTACAGTTTCTGGAAAGTGTAGATGAGAGGTTACCTGATCTCTCTTGGCTACAAGACTTGGAAAGCTGTTGAGACAAAATATGCTGAGCCAACAAGTGGCCCTTCTTCCGCAAATGAGATTTCTGCCTATGAAGAAAATAAAAAAGCAAGGTATCCAATCTATAGTCCTTTATCTAAGACTGAGCTGACAAAAGTTATTTCATTAGGAACTGCTTATGAAGTGTGGGAAAAGTTGAAAGATATCTATGAAGGAAATGATAGAGTCAAATTGTCAAAGAAGTTAACTAAACGCAAATATGAGAACTTGAAAATGGAAGAAGGTGAAGACATTGCAAGCTACTTTCAGAGAGTTGATTGTAGTAAATGAAGTCAAAAATCAAGGTGGTACTCTGATAGATGAAGATGTAATGGAGAAGATTTTGATGAACATACCAGAGAGCTACAGTGACAAGGTCTCGGCCATTGAGTGTCATGTCCCTGAATTGGAGGTATGGTGATTTAATTAAATTATTTAATTAAGTTGTCCAAATTATTGATAATTTATGAGGATAGCTTAATTGATGATTTAATTAAATCAAGAGATGTTATTAAATTAATTATTTATTAAGTTATTCCCATAAAATAAAATATCAAAAGGGATGACTTATTATTTAATTAATTTAATAATAAAAAGTGACTTAAGTGACTTAATAATAAAATAATAAAATAATAAAGTCACTTAAGGAATATTTCTAGAATCTTCTAGAAGTCTCTTGGTGATGAGGTTGAAAAAGTATAAAAAGAGGCTTGGGCTATGCATTTGGACATCTTGAGTTGAAACACTTTTCTACTACACTGCTGAAGCTGAATGCTTAGCTTATTGTTTTCCAGTCTTCGTTTGTGAAAGACCAAACCTAGCTGGTTAAGTGCCAATTTCGGTTGTGCAACACCAACCCTAGTTGGATAGTGGAGGAAGATACTTCAGTCTTTCTCATTGGACTTATTGCAATCATTGGAGGTCATTTTTGGAGAGATTTATGAGATATTTTGAAGTCTGCAATTTTGTTTCAGTCTGCAGATCAGCCATGAGAGAAATTACATTTTCATTCGTTGCTCTTCAATAAGGAGATATAATTTTGTGGGTACTTGAGGGATTGCTTCCTTTGGTGTTGGCAATCATTTTCATAACAAATTCGAAGAGCTTAGAGGCTGCATTTATTTATCTAAAGTATTGCCAGGCAAGAACAGGGGCGGCTGGGTGAAAGCATCAATTGGGCCTAAGAGGAGTTCAATTTGCTTGGAATTTGATTGCTACTTCATCTATCATCAAGGGCTTCAACATTCAATCAGGTTCCACTATTAGTAGTTCATAATTTTATTGCATATGGGAAAGTTTAGAGTTGCAGTTGTAGGTGCATATTTCTTTACCAGCAATTATCATATTTTGTAATCAATGCAAATGCCAAGAGTCTTGGCTTATTGATGAGCATTGTATTGGATCATTGTGTTGTAATAAGAGATACTAATTTGCTGGTCATTTGTAGTTGTCATTGAGCAATTCTATATCATTTGTACTCAGCTTATAGTATGCATGCCAATTGTTTGACAAAATGTCAATTGGCTGTAGGTTCTCTTTTTAGCATAAATAATGTATAATTTTGCATACCAAGTGTTTGTATTAATGCCACTTGGCTATAAGTGCATAAATGCCATCTTAGGTTGCATCCAAAGTGTTTGTCATAATTACTAGTTGCTGTAGCTGCATATTGCAAGTAATTTCAGTCACATATATGCATTGAATATTGCCAAAATAAGTTGCACATTCATGTTAGGTCATTGTTTAGACAATTTAGAGTCATTTGCAAGTATCTTTATTGATGCTAAGTGAAGGAAAGTGCCATTTTAGCAAACTGAAATCTTATATCAATCATATGACCCTTGTATGCAAAGTGTTTGTGATGTCCCCATCCTAGTCAGCGCAGTTGGTGACGAGGTTAGCCTATTATTTCGATCCTCGTAGGCTGACAGATGTGTGCAGAGGATCATCTAAGGCAGTTACTCAGCGTTTTGTAGTTTCAGTATTGCAGTTGTTTCAGGTTGGGCCTTCGCAGAATCTTCCAGAGTGGATTTTTAGAAACTTTCTATTTTTAGAAAGTTAGGTCAGGCGGAAGCTGCTATTTTAGGCAGGGCACCTGGTTCAACTATTCAGCTCAGAGTCGACCCAGTTCTTCAGTTGGACAGTCAGACGGAGAAATATTGGGATATTTAATGGTTTAATGAAATAATTAATATTTTGACTTTATATTAAAGTCACGTTATTAATTATTTAAATATTTAATTAAATTGGCATATTATAAAGTATTTATTATACTTTATAATAAAGTAATAATATTTGATATAATGAATATTTATTATTCATTAATAGAGGCGCCAATTATTAAATGAATTTCTCCTAAGTCAAAAGCGCAAAAATTAATCATTTATTTAAATGATTATTAAAAAGAGCTGTTGGGTCGAATTTCTCAAAGGGAATATATATTCAGGAAAGACAAAATCGAACCATTATGTTATGTTATTCAACTTTTGTCTTATTTGCTCTGAGCATTGGAGTTTGCAAAACCCTAGGGTTTCAGCAGGCGATTCATTTCTGGAGAACGATACCTCTTCAGAGATTGGCATACTGAGACTGTGAAATACCAGTTGAAGATTGCATCTTGGTGACTTCATTCAGAAGTTGCAGTTGATCATATAGCATCGATTTCAGAAGGAGATTCAGAGAATATCATCAGTTAATAAAGGCGACTTTATCAGAGGTCATTTATCAGAGTTCTGGCACATCTTTCAAGAAGCCGTACTATATTCAAAGCTGCTGCTGTAGGCCGTACTTCTGTACCAGCAGGGCCGTACTATTCATCTCAGGAAAATACGCCTTCATTCTTCAGTCTCTGTTGATTGGTTTCAATGCGCCTTGGTCTTTGGAGGATTCCTTATCATTCTGAGTTGAAGATCTGAGGACAGGAGACATTCATATCATATTCTTTCAGATCTCTCATGCATGTTGCAGCCGCCACCAGGTTCTTTCAAATAGATTATATTTTATTCATTGTTCAGATTTTATCATTGTAAAGGCACTGGAAACACAATAAATTGATGCGCCTTTGAGTTATGACCATTTCCTATGCATTTTCATTGCTGTAGAATTTTTAATAAATTTTCAAGCATTTATTTAGCAAAATCGCAGCTCTTTGTTATTTACCAAAAACCACAAAAAAATACAAAAGAACACAAAACTTGCAAAAACAATATTTTCAGTTAGGGTTTCGGGGTTGAGAACCACCAGGGTTCTTACAGGTGTTTGATGAAATTCCTTGAGCCTTCAATCAGCATTTTGAGGTCAGATTTGAGCAGGGTCATTACAGTGGTATCAGAGCCAAGAATCTTGCCAGCCTGTTGGGTAGATTGCACTTTGTTTCAGCTACTTGATTGCAGATCAGAATTTCTATTGGTTAAGAAATGGTGTCCAAAGAAGAAATAGAGATTGCTTTCCAAGAATACCGTGCACTTCCACAATGGATCAAAAATGACCTTCCATTTGTTGAGTATATGGAGGATCCGGAATATTATCACAAGCAAGCAAGAAGTCCAATGACATGTGAGCAGTCAAGGGTGAATGACATATTGAATGCCTTGCTAGAACAACAAGAACAAAGCTTGAAAAGGATGAATAAAATAGCTGAAGAATGGAACAAGAGGATGAAGAAATATGGCGAGACATCTAAAAGTCTCCATGGTGAATTTTCAGCAGCTAGTGATCAACTTGTTGTTGGTCCTAAGGAGAATCACATAGTGGAAGATGCGGAGCACAAGACACTTCATGAGGACTTCAAGAGTAAAGAAGAGCAAGTGATGATGGAAGACAACTTGGAGCAGCTACATGAAGATAAGTCTTCTTGTGATGTTTCATTGGGTGAAGAATTAGATTGTGGGTTGATAAATGAAGGTCCATTGAAGACTCAAAATGTAGAGATGGTTGAGATAGTTGATCCTTTACTTAGTGGAACAGCCACTAGTGATGTGATTACACACAATGAAGGTGACACTCTAGAATGGCATGATATGATTACAGATTGGTTTGAGGACAGCAGCATGATGACTCATCCTTCTCATAACAAGGAAGCTTGTGATCATGAACAAGCCAATGATATGATATCTTCTTTTCATGACAGCCCTACACCTATTGGTAGACATGAAGATATCAAACATAAGAGGACTGATTTTGTGTATTTTGGCATTGACGAGGTGAAAAGGTCCGAAATGTTGAATGAAGAATGGTTGAAGAAGGCCAAAGAGGCTAAGTGGGTGGCTGCCAATGCAAGAAAACATCTTCAAGAAGTCAAAGCAAAGGTCAATCTCATCAACATGGCAAGGCAAAAAAGGATAGATCACATTCGAAGACTCCTCATTCAAATGAAGGATGAATTTGAAAATGACCTTTTTTCTAATATTAGTGATGAAGAGTTTGACTTGGTACAATTTGAGGTTTCTTCATGTGGTGTAATGGTTGATCATTCTTTTGAGGAGGATGATATTGTTGGTGATAACACTCTTAGTGGATCAGCCACTCAAGAGTTGTCCTTGGAGGGTAATGAAGGCATCCACAACCCATCTTTGGATTGGTTACTTATTTCATATGATAGGGCAGCTATCTACTTGTTGGTTGGTGACTTAATCTTCTTTGATTCTTCATTGATTGATGGTTGTCCTATTCGGGTTTTCATTGCACAATCATATTTGGCATGGTTTACATCAGCTATTGAGTGGATTCAGCAAGATGTGCTAGTGCTGCAGGAACTACTTGGTGGTGAAAAGGACACTACACAGATCTTCACTTGGGATCCAGGTGGCTAGTGGACAAGCATAGTTGATTCTCCAATTCGGGCATCAAATGTTGTGACAGTTGAGATGGATTGACAGTTGTGAATTGCTTGAGGACAAGCAATCTTGGGAAGGGAGGACTGTCATGTCCCCGAATTGGAGGTATGGTGATTTAATTAAATTATTTAATTAAGTTGTCCAAATTATTGATAATTTATGAGGATAGCTTAATTGATGATTTAATTAAATCAAGAGATGTTATTAAATTAATTATTTATTAAGTTATTCCCATAAAATAAAATATCAAAAGGGATGACTTATTATTTAATTAATTTAATAATAAAAAGTGACTTAAGTGACTTAATAATAAAATAATAAAGTAATAAAGTCACTTAAGGAATATTTCTGGAATCTTCTAGAAGTCTCTTGGTGATGAGGTTGAAAAAGTATAAAAAGAGGCTTGGGCTATGCATTTGGACATCTTGAGTTGCAAACACTTTTCTACTACACTGCTGAAGCTGAATGCTTAGCTTATTGTTTTCCAGTCTTCGTTTGTGAAAGACCAAACCTAGCTGGTTAAGTGCCAATTTCGGTTGTGCAACACCAACCCTAGTTGGATAGTGGAGGAAGATACTTCAGTCTTTCTCATTGGACTTATTGCAATCATTGGAGGTCATTTTTGGAGAGATTTATGAGATATTTTGAGGTCTGTAATTTTGCTTCAGTCTGTAGATCAGCCATGGGAGAAATTACATTTTCATTCGTTGCTCTTCAATAAGGAGATATAATTTTGTGGGTACTTGAGGGATTGCTTCCTTTGGTGTTGGAAATCATTTTCATAACAAATTCGAAGAGCTTAGAGGCTGCATTTATTTATCTAAAGTATTGCCAAACAGGGGCGGCTGGGTGAAAGCATCAATTGGGCCTAAGAGGAGTTCAATTTGCTTGGAATTTGATTGCTACTTCATCTATCATCAAGGGCTTCAACATTCAATCAGGTTCCACTATTAGTAGTTCATAATTTTATTGCATATGGGAAAGTTTAGAGTTGCAGCTGTAGGTGCATATTTCTTTACCAGCAATTATCATATTTTGTAATCAATGCAAATGCCAAGAGTCTTGGCTTATTGATGAGCATTGTATTGGATCATTGTGTTGTAATAAGAGATACTAATTTGCTGGTCATTTGTAGTTGTCATTGAGCAATTCTATATCATTTGTACTCAGCTTATAGTATGCATGCCAATTGTTTGACAAAATGTCAATTGGCTGTAGGTTCTCTTTTTGGCATAAATAATGATATAATTTTGCATACCAAGTGTTTGTATTAATGCCACTTGGCTATAAGTGCATAAATGCCATCTTAGGTTGCATCCAAAGTGTTTGTCATAATTACTAGTTGCTGTAGCTGCATATTGCAAGTAATTTCAGTCACATATATGCATTGAATATTGCCAAAATAAGTTGCACATTCATGTTAGGTCATTGTTTAGACAATTTAGAGTCATTTGCAAGTATCTTTATTGATGCTAAGTGAAGGAAAGTGCCATTTTAGCAAACTGAAATCTTATATCAGTCATATGACCCTTGTATGCAAAGTGTTTGATGAAATTCCTTGAGCCTTCAATCAGCATTTTGAGGTCAGATTTGAGCAGGGTCATTACATTGAGGAAGTTTATGATCCAAAGAAATTCACTAAAGAACATCTATTTGGCACCTTGACCGCATTTGAAATGAAGAAATTTGGAAAAGAAAAGGAGAAAACAAAAACAGTCTTCAAAGCCACAAAATCAGAAGATGATCCGGATAGTGAAGGTTCAAAGGAGTTGGAAGAAAATTTTACAAGGAAATTGAAGAAAGGTACTAGGAAAGTACAAAAGTATGTTACCTTTTAAATGTTTCAGTTGTGGAAATATTGGTCACTATGCTTCAAGATGTCCAAATAGAGCCATACACAAGAAGAGCAAAGACAATAAAGACAAAAAGGACAAAGTTCAAGAAATTGTATTATGTTAGAGAAGATGTTGGAATTTTTGATGATGAATCTGATATTAAAGGTGATTAATATGAATGCTTGTTTCTAGCCTTAGAGAATAAATCGGTGTCTACTAACCATGGAATATGTGCAGGGATGTGGTCAGGAAAACAAGAAGGAAGAAGAGTGAGGTACTGGGGTTTCTTCATTCATGCTAGACAAGCGAAGATTATTGGGTAATTGACAGTGGCTGCTCAAATCATATGACCGAAGACTAAAGTAAGTTTACTAAACTTGAAAAGTATGATGGAGGATTAGTCATGTTTAGAGATGATTTGGTGCAAAGATTGTTGGAAAAGGAACAATTAGTTTTGATGGAAAACACAATACTGATGATGTCTATTATGTTAAGGGCTTAAGGCATAATCTCTTGAGTGTTGGACAAATGTGTAGCAAAGGATTTAAGCTTGTATTTTAGGATAATACTTGTGAGATCAGAAAAGGGTCCGGAACTGTGGTAGCTATAGGAAAAAGAACATATGGAAACATTTATGAGCTTAAGGGTACTGATGGTTAGTGCTTTGTGTCTCAAGTTAATGAAAGTTGGCTATGGCACCGGAGGATGGGACATGTAAACTTTGACAACCTAACTAGGATTAGTTCAAGAGAAGTTGTCAGAGATCTTCCAAGAATCACAAAGCCTATCAATACTGTTTGAAGTTGTTAGTTGGGAAAACAAACAAGTTGCAACTTTAAAGAAAAAGAACAATCAACTACTGGAATGTTGGAATTGATTCATACAGACCTCTGTGGTCCTACAAGAACAAGAAGTCTTAATGGTGATAGGTATTTTATGCTTTTAATTGATGATTATTCTAGAATGACATGGGTTACTTTTCTTAGGGAGAAAGCTCAAGCTCTAGATAGATTCATGGTGTTCAAGGCTATCGTAGAGAATGAAGTGAACCTGAAAATCAAATGTTTAAGGTCTAACAGAGGTGGAGAATTCACGTCCAATGAGTTTAATATGTTTTGTGAAGAGCATGGTATAAAGAGGCATCTTTCTGCTCCTAGAACTCCTCAGCAGAATGGAGTTGCTGAGAGGAAGAATCAGACTGTTCAAGAAGCTACAAGGACTATGATGAAAGAGGAAAATGTACCTGAAGTATACTGGAGAGAGGCAATTCACACTGCTATTTATATTCTTAACAGAGTTCAGATCAAAAGCAATAGCACAAAGACTCCTTATGAACTGTGGTATGGAAAAATTCCTACTGTTAAGTACTTTAAGGTGTTTGGAAGCAAATGTTACATTAAAAAAGATGATGAGAATCTAGGAAAGTTTGATGCAAAATGTGATGAAGGTATTTTCCTTGGATATTCAACCAAAAGCAAAGCTTACATATGCTACAATAAAAGATTGAGAAAGATTGTTGAAAGTGCAAATGTAAAATTTGATGAAAATATGTACAGATCATTTGAAATAAGTGAAGATGAACCATATGAACCTATTTGTGGACAAGAACAAGAGAATAAGGAAGAAGAAAAACAGATTGAAGAAGAAGAAGCTTCGGAACCTGCTCCTAAGACTCCAAAATATGTACAAAAAAATCATTCGGCAGAACAAACAATTGGAGACAAAGACAAAAGTGTAATGACAAGATAGAACCTAAAACGGTGTGTGAAGCATGCAAAGATGAAAATTGGGTTAGAGCAATGAAAGAGGAATTACAACAGATAGAGAAAAACCAGACATGCAAATTGGTTCCTAAACCGGTAAACAAGAACATAATTGGTACAAAATGGGTATTTAGGAATAAGCTGAATGAGAATGGTGAAGTAGTAAGAAACAAAGCAAGGCTTGTTTGCAAAGGTTATTCACAAGTTGAAGGAATAGAATTTGAGGAGACATTTTCCCCGGTGGCAAGAATGGAGGCTATTCGGATGTTTTTGGCTTTTTCTACTCACAAAGATTTCAAGGTATACCAAATGGATGTTAAATGCATTCCTAAATGGAGAATTGGAAGAAGAGGTCTACATGGAACAACCGAAGGGATTTCAGTTATCAGGTCAACCGGACATGGTCTGTAAGTTGAAAAAGGCATTGTATGGACTTAAACAAGCTCCCAAAGCATGGTATGCAAGGTTGGACAGGTATTTGACACAACAAAGGTTCAACAAAGGCTCCATAGACAGTAATCTTTATTTCAAGATTGAAGGAAACAAAATTTTGATAGTGGTTGTGTATGTTGATGATATTATCTTTGGAGGAAATGAGGGTATGTGCACGAAATTTGCAGAGGAGATGCAAAAAGAGTTTGAAATGTCTATGATTGGTGAGTTGAATTTCTTCCTTGAACTTCAAGTGAATCAAACTGATAAGGGCATATTCATTTCACAATCAAAGTATGTTAAAGAATTGTTGAAGAAGTTTGGAATGGATGACTCCAAACCGGTTTGTACCCCTATGGTGACTGGATGCAAACTAAGGATGATGAATCTCCTAAAGTTGATCAGAGCAAGTACAAATCTATGATTGGTGGACTGTTATATCTTACTGCTAGTAGACCGAATATCATGCATGCAATATGTTTGGTTGCCAGATTTCAAGCAAAACCCAAAGCAACACATGTTACAATTGTGAAAAGGATATTTAGATATCTAAAAGGGACTCTGGATTATGGTTTGTGGTATCTTAAGGATACTGATTTTATTTTGAGTGCTTACACTTATGCAAATTGGGCTGGTTGTGTAGATGACCGGAAGAGTACAAGTGGTGGTGCATTCTTTCTTGGATGCAAGTTGGTTTCTTGGAGTGATGTGTGATGAGCCTATCTCTATCTTCTGTGATAATACAAGTGCAATAAATATTTCAAAGATGTAATATCCCTTGATAAATCTGATGTAAATTTGTTGCTTTGACCCTCAAGGAATATTGTCAAACACTTGGTGTGCAAAGTGATAGTTTTGCTGGTATGTTGTTTCAGTTTGTTTGTAATTATAACAATGGAGCATAAAATGATGCAACTAGCCTTAGAATGAATGCTAAATGAATAAACTACAAGTAGAGCATGAGAGGCAATTGTTTTTTGTATTTTCCAATGCAATAGATGACTTATGCAATCATGAATTAACACCTACAGCCAAGTGACATTATGTGAAACAGTTGGCATGCAATCAAAATGCATATCAAGATGAATATTAAATGACTCCAACTTGTAACTCCTTTATTCAATTTGCAAACCCAAGTACAATAGAACATGAATTCACCAAGACTCTTGGCTTACACTAAGGATGCAATTACGATGCCAAGTCTGATATATAAAATAACCATCTACAGCTGCAACACTAATGATTTCAATTGCTAATATGAACTACTACAAATGACATGAGGAACCTGGTTGTGAAATCGCCCTATGTTGGAGATGAAGAAGCAGCCAATATCCAATGCAAAGAACCTCCTCCAAGCTCAAATCGAAGCTCTCTACCAGCCGCCCTTGTTCTGAGGTAGGACTGAGAATATAAAATAGTTCACAACTCCTTAGACTCCAATCAAGCACCAAAAATCGTATCAAGACCTTCACAAACTGAGCGCTCCATCTAGAGAATGAAATCGATGGATGTATGAGCCTCCATGATGAAAAATGTGGTCTCCATGAGAAGGTGCGATGACTGCAATTTGATATCAGAATTAATGAAAATGATATATGATGCAATCGATCCTTTGGATGGCCCAATCAATGAAGACTTCAATCACTAAAATGTCTCCAACAAAATTCTCCAATCAAACTATGCAAAGTTGGCCTTTGGCCACAAATTTTATACCAATGAAAGGATTGTAATATCCTTCCCAATCTACAACCCTTCAGAGGATATCTCACCACCTTAGTTATGCCAATCTAAGGGAGTTTTCGTTCCCAAAGACCAAGTTGATAATCTGTAGAAACCCTTGGCTCCACAAGATGTTCATCAAATGCAAATGTCAATATCTGGATCCATGACAAGCAAGCCCACACCCTCTATTTATTCATTTCTCCTCAAGAAGTCAGCCTCTTCTAGAAGTCTCCAATAGAACATTATAATATTATGTTATATTTACACTTTATTATAATAATATAAAATATAACTCATAAAGTGCAAATATGATGTTTAACACAATATGTTATCCAATGATATGTTTTCTAACACAATGTGTTATCCAACATCCAAGATATCAAAAGAAATGATTATCCAAGCATCCAATGAGCCAACCAACACCTAGGTAACTGTCGAGGGGACCCTCTAACCATGCCCTATTAGCCTACGAGGGCCACTGATAGGCTAATCATGCTGATATGCAAATTTCTAACTAGAAGGGACATTACAGTCCGCCCCTCCTGAAATTGCTTGTCCCCAAGCAATCTCAACTCTGGATGTTGCAGAATCTCCTCATTTCTCCCAAGTAGCATCCTCGACCAACAAGTCCCTCCATTTGATCAGATACTCCTGTTTTTCCAAATTTGGTCAAGGACCATTAAATTTGGAATACTTGATCCTACAGAAAATAAACTCTTTCCTCCAAGTGAAATGATGCTTGCAACAATAGACCAGTTGTTGCAAACTCTTTCCTCAAATGCAACTGTAATTGCAACAATACATTAGTTGTTGCCACAATGCAATAATAAACCAACTATTGCATCAAACCTCAACTCCTGTCTAAAGGGTAATAATACATCAGCTATTGTACCTGTCAACACTCTCTAATGAAGCACCTGTAGAAACCCTGGATGGATTCCTCCACAATCTCCAGCTAGAGTTGATCTTTCACAACTGAACCTAGTATCCTAGAGTCTTCAAACCCTCAGACAAACAAAACATTCAACTTCTTACCAAACTGGTAATGAGAATATATTTCAAGACATAAGCATGTCCAAATGCTAAGCCAACAACTCCTTATAAAGATTTATCAATGCCTTCCAAGAAGCTTCTAGAAATATTATTATTTTATTCCCTAAGTGACTTTTATAATTTATTATTTTATTTTAAGTCACTTTTTTAAATTAATCAAATATAAAAAGTTATCTTTTGATTTTAATTTATTGAAATAACTTTATAAATAATTAATTTAATAATTACTCCCTTATTTCTCCTGTTTAGCCTTCGGGAATAAATGAAGGCCAAACGATCCTTAAGGTGGCTATTGAAAAGGGGGCATTACAAGGTTGGTGCCTACAAAAATTGTAAGAGTATTTTATTTGTGACTGGATTTGGACGGTAGATCCAAGCAATCCTTTTCTCTATGGTTTTCTCTGGAAAGGGTTTCCACATAAATCTTGTGTTCTTAATTGTTGATGTTGTGTGATTGATATTATTGTGATATTTGAAAAAGTAAAAGATTACCTTATATTGATTCACCCCTCCCTCTCAATATAAGTGTGTGCTCATCACTACCATATTTGGTGATCAAGAGTGATGCTTTAGGTGAGATCCCGAGCTATATGTTTCCTTCTAATTCCCTCACAGTCAACATACTAAAGGCATCATTGATTCTTTTGAACTCCTTATTGCCAATGTCTTGCTATAGTTGTTGATAGAAATCATAAATTTGTATGGTGTTGTCATATACCCCTTGATTCTATAGTCTAGGCCAAACTCTCATGCTTGCAATAACAAAGAATAGATAGGATGACATATAGAAAAATTGATTCTTAAAATTGACCAATTGATTATGCAAATGATCATTTACAGTTTTTTCCCAATCAATGTATTGTGATTCATAACCAATTGTAAGAATGAATTGGCACATCTAGTACTCAAAAACACTAGTATCCTTGCCCCCTACAATCCTATTTAGCAAAGTAATTACACCAGAAATTCTTGCTATAAAGTGTGCTCTTTGCAACCTGTTGGGAATGAGCTTTTCCGTTTTTAGGCACCTTCAACTAGTGTTTAGCAATATTCTAACCATCCAATTTAGCAACTGCCCTATCATCAAATGCTCTCATTTCTCTAGTGTTTGGTTTGTAATGTTTGACACACGCTAGTACCAAATTTAACATTGAAAAGCTACTAGGAATCCACTAGCATGAGTTAGGCCACTTGTAAAGATTTGCTTCTTCCATAGGTGCCCTAGGATTTTCTTGCATTCTATTTCAAAAATCCTCCATATCAATATGCACAAGTTGATTGTCCCCCACGTCAACCAGTGAATAATGAATGATGGAGGAATGCTTGTAACCTTTGTACTTATACTTCATTTTGTGAGGCTTTGATATCAATCAATACAGTGAACTAGGGTTTCAAGGAAAAATTTGTGAGTAGTAAGGAGAAAGATGTTGTTTAGGAACCGCTAATGTTGTTGGCACTTGAAGTTCATGAAGGAGCAGGTAAAAAAAGGGGGAATTTTAAATGATTCAATAGCAAACAACAACATAGAGTTTGAAAAAATAACAATTCAACACTTCAAATTCTTCAATGAGAGAATAAAATGAAGGGTCTACCTTACAACACTAAACTGGAACAATGGCAACAAATGTAGCATAGAACAATAGCAATGGGTCATAGTAACCATTTTCATTGTTTGAATATGATATATCGACAAATGAGCCAACAAACCCTTCTTTATGCTTTATATTGGCATTTTAAAGCAAATTCTAACTTTTGATGAGTTAGGAAGTTGAAGAGCCCATTGAAATGTTGAAAATTTGACCATTTGTCACACTTTTTGAAAACTCTAGAACTTTTCTTGATATTTTGCGAATTCGCAAACTAGCCGAAAATTCCAACATTGAAAATTTTGAAACCATTTTCACTATCTTTTCCAGCTTTACTTCAACTTTTTGGTCTTTTAGGGAGTTCATGAACATGTGAACTGACCAAAATAGAGAACTCAACGCTTACAAACAAAACTTGTCATTTCACAAAGTTCATGAACCTAAGAATTTTGTGACAACAAAGGAAGACCACTTATCAAGAAAATAGAAGGTTCGAGAACTCACAAAACCTTCGACAAAAAGAACATATCAGGTTTTTAGAGAGTTTGCAAACTTGTGAACTTGTTGCAATTTCACAAAGTTTGCGATCTATGAAAAAGTTTGACAAAGTTTACAAAAGCTTTGAAATGTTGACAATAGGGGAAAAGACATAAAAAGTTTGAATTTTAAGGCTTACTTTCCCACACAAACTCCCTCCTAAATGATTTTCAAAAGGAATAATTGCTACCAAAAATTTGAAAAGATTAAGGCAAAATTTTGGGCAACACTAATAGAAACAATTACTAAGTTGGCTATGTTGCTAACTATAGTAGCTGCTAGAAGAGCAGTCGAAGGATATTAGTTTATGAGGGCAGGCTTATTTGATAATTGGCTACCTCACTTATTTGTTGGAAACTTGCTCAAGGGACTAAATATTGGCATTATAAGTGCTAGAAGTACGTACTTTTGTGTGACAAAGAGAGTTCCATACCCATCAGTACCAAGGCACAATAAGCCAGAGCATGTTGATTTATACTATTCTAGTTGGCGCATATGAATAGTGGAATCAAGAAAAGGAGATGGACAATTCATTGCTTGTGAGGTTACATTATTTCATAATGAAGATATGGGAATCCCAAGGAAGGTTTCAAAGATTGAAGTTAAGTTTTAATAGTTTCATAGTGGTAGATTGTTATTATAATTTATTGTCTAATTATTGTTGGTTTAGTGTCTCAAAATGACTTATTAGTTCCTATAAAGATATTTTATGTCAATATCCAAAAGTCTAGTAAAAATATTGTATGTTGTCAAAGCAAGTCAAATTTAAGTTGTATCATTTTGTTTAGAATAGGGTTCATATTTTTTGTTTGTCAAAATCCAAAAGTGTTGAAAAATAATAACAAATAAAAATTGTCTCAATTGTAATTAGACGCACTATTTCTTGTATGCAATGTCCATCTTGAGGGGCAGCATTCTAAATTGAGCCTTAAAGCCAAATTTGCTAAGAAGCAAAACTATTAAAGGACGAAGGCGCAGGAGGTTGGAGGAAAAGCAACATCCTTTTGTTAGCCACTAGCAACAGGGTTGTGAAATTGTGTTAGTGGTAGAACAATTTGTGCAAAAATGATAAAGCAAAGATCAGTTCCTAGGTGGCAGTGATAAAAGTGGCAATGATCTACAACGATGGCTACATGCATGACAATGAGGACACAATCTTCATACTTTTTATGTTGTATGGTATTCTAATTCTATTTGTATTCGTGATTGGATGTGTTTGTCCCTAATCACATTTGTTGGGTGATTGTGATTGGATGAATTTGTCCCCAATCACATTTGTTGGGTGATTTTGATTGTATGTGTTTGTCCCCAATCATAATTGTTGTAAATAAAAGTGTGTATCCTTGCTCATCTCTGATGACAGATAATGCGTTTGTCCATATCCAAATTTGTTGTTTGACCTTGAATGAAATTGTTTGTTCCTATTCTTGGTTCTATGAGTAGATGTGTATGTCCCTACTCATACCTTGTGGTTTTGATGAACTATTGAACATGTTTAGCAAGTGATGTTACTCCACCTATCCTAGTTTAGAGAATGATGTTATAAGGGGAGTCTTAGGAATATTATTTCATTCCCATGTCTCTATGTTTGTAGTGTCTTTAGGATATGTATAATAATCATTTGTTAATTTTTTTTAGTTTTTAATACTTGTGTAATGTCCCCTTTTTCAGCATGATCTTGGTTGATGATGGTTAGCCTATTACTCAGACTCTTGTAGGCTGACAGTTCTTGGTTAGGGAGTCAGTGGTCGTTTGGTGGGTAATTGACGTTCCCACTCCTTCATTCCAGTAGCGGATTCAGTGCAGGCATCTGTAGCACAGTGTTCGTCAGCTTCTGACAACACAGAAAAATATTGAGTTTGGAGAGAGTTATGATTATTTAAGTGGTTAAGTTAATTATTTAACTTAAATGGAATATTATAAAGTCAAATTGACTTTATAAAAAGATTAAAAAATCACTTAAATAAATCTAAAAGTGACTTAAGGTTTATAAAGTGAAATTAAATCACTTGACTCAAAAGGTGTGCCCACTTCAAAAATTTAATTTATAACTATTGAAAAGGTAATTAAATACATTTTAATCTATTTAAATAACCAAAAGTGCGTTGCTCTTCAAGAAGTGCGTGCCTTTTTGCATAAAAGGGAGAAATTGTAAATCAAACTCATCTTTGATCATTTGACTTTGCATAATTTATTCTTCTCTGTGGACTTTTGTCTAAGGACAAGGGTTTCAGGAAAACCTTCATTGGAGAGCGTCAATTCTTCATTGAATCTGTGATTGTGAGACTGTGAAAGATCAGTTGAATGATTGCAACAGTGGGGTTTTCAATTAAGAAGTTTCTATAGTGCTTAATCAGGAATTTTGGTGCAGTATTCAGTAGATTTCTATAAGATACAGGAGGGTTTGAGAGTTGGCGTCCTTCTTCATCTGGCAGACACTCCACCTTCATGGCCGTACTTTTTGTGCTAAGGACGCGGCTTCCTTATTGAAGTGTGTGGCTCTTTTCTCAAGGGCATTTGGAGTTTTGAGGAGAAACGCCTTCCTTTCTGGGAGTTTCTCAGCTTCTTCATTGGCGCCTAGCCTCTACAGTTCTTTTGCCCCAGTTTTCAGGCGAGAGAAATCATTCCATTGTCTCCTACGCTTAGATTTGTCAGTTTCCTTCATTCTTGGCTGGCAAACTGGACATTTTTCTTAATAAAATAATATGGAGCATTTCAGGTATGTCTGAAACATGCAATCTCATTGTTGTGGTTATTTAATACCTTCTGCAATTTCATTTTTGTCAATTCTAGCTCAGATGTGAGTTCCATGAGCAATTATATGCTGCGCCCCTTCTATTTCTCTCTAGAAACTTTCTTAAAAAACTAAAAAGAACACAAAAAGATAATCAAAACAACAGGGGTTTGAAGAGGAGCCAGTTGGGCTCATCACAACTTGTGAGTGTTTGTGTAATGTCCCTAGTAGAATCTGACCTTGTTTTCCAATTTTTAGGCCTTGGACATTCTGTCAAACAGTTGTCTTGTAAAGTCTGAACTTGCTGTCTTGAGTTTTCAGTTTGTTTTTATTGTTTTGTATGATGCAAAATGTACTTGAAATGATGTGAAAGAGCTAATCTAATTGACTGAAATAAAGTAGAATGCAATGCTAATTCTGTATGCAGCCTTTCAATGATTGTATGTGACTGAAATATCATGAAGAATGCTTCTAGACATTTTTACAAACACTTGCCATGCAACTAATGACTGAAATAAGTAACTATGATAATTGACAAATTGTCAAACAATTGGGAGGCAACCTTATTCCTCCTTTTATTGAGTTTAATGGCTGATTACAATTTGCTGTTATAATAAAATGCAAATGCCAAGACTCTTGGCTTACAATGCAGCTACAAGATAATATATGGCAGCGCCTTATACAACTGATATACCTATGCAAATGAACTAAACTAGTTGCAAGAACCTGGAAAATATGATCGCCTATGTTTGTTGGAGCTGTGGCAATCTTGGGTGCAACAAAAGAAGACCTCTTCAAGCCAAATCGACCCCAAACATGAGCCGCCACTATTTTGGAATGAAGTCCTCGATAATAAATTATCAACAGCTGCAAACACTTATTTCTTTCACCAAATATCATCGCCTAGACTCACAAAATGGAGTTCCCAAATACCCATATGAAATCGATGCATAGATAAACCTCCATGAGCAAAATCATGGGTCTTCAACACTGCTGCAGTATGACTGAAAATTGCATCAGAATTATTCTTCAATCGATTCTTCACAAATTTGGCCCTTGGCCACTAAATTTGGCACAATCAGAAGACTTAAATATCTCCTCCAAATTCACCTAGCCAGGATTGGTGTTGCACAATCGAAATTGGCACTCTAGAGTCTTCAAACCCTCGAGCGAGCTAAGCATTCAGCTTCAGCTTCTTACCACGTAGGAAATCAAGTGTCCTCAAATGCTTAGCCAACAACTTCTTAAATAGATTTCTCATTCACCTTTCCAGAAGCTTCTAGAATATAATATTATTTTATTATTTAAGTGACTTCTAGAATATAAATATTATATCATAAAGTGACTTAAAGTAGTTAACCTTTTTGGATAGGGCTCTTGGTTGTGCCAAATTCATGAGTGAGAGCTTGTTTAGTTTATCATTGAATGTCGTTTTTTATATTGGTGCTCAGCTTTAGCAGTATTGTTTGTCTTCTCATTGTTAGAAGGATCTTGGTTCCGATTGCTGCTTTATTTTTTGCTTCAAGAATTATTAAGTGAAATTTATTTAATTCACATGGTTTTGTTTTCTTTAATATACTTTAAAATGCTTAAAATGTTTTGCATGCTTAACAATATAAGTTCAGATGGAGTAATCCAGTAACATGAAAAATATAGTATCTGTTGTATTTGATCATTTTTAGTATTCTTTTAGCTGAAACTACCCCGTCCAATGAAGTTTTATTACAGCATTTTATACCATCAATGATAAGATATTAGTTTAGATATCTCTGTTCTCCATATTTGAATGTTATTAATTTTTTTTCATTACAGGCAAGAAGGTTTATTACACTTGTTGATGAACTCTACAATCATCACTGCCGACTTATTTGCACTGCAGCCTCATCCATTGATGATCTATTTCTAGGAACTGACGAAGGAATGTTGTTTGACTTGGAGAGGTAGCATTTTCTGTCCTTTATTTGTAGCTTTGCACATTGTTTGCAGAGTTATGGATACATTTTTTTGATTCAATTGATAATAGTAAAGACTGAAGATATCAACACTTATACTTTGTGGAGGCTGTAAGACAGTTATTTTGCCATCAACCTGGATATGTAGTGACATTTTCATTTAAAAGGAAAATAAAATTATTACACACAGGAGCTCAAACTCTGATTACATACACAATGTAGTATATTGTCCTCAAAGAGTACATAACATAAATTTTCTTATTAATATAAAAATCTGAAATATGCCCCTTAATTTTTTCTTGGAATTTTCATGACACAATCAACATTACGCCAAATGAATTAGCATTAGCTCCAAATTGAAAATCCAAATTTAAAAGATCTCAACGCCAAGAATGCAGACTCAATCCCAATGAAGGAGAGGTGTTGTCATATGGCGGAGAAACCTAAGCAATAACTGAAATGAAATTACAATTGAATGGAGCTAGGCAGTGAACCAGCCATGAAAGAATTCTGCACTTCCACTAAATCAGTGGAGGGAAAGAGATTACAAAACAAACTAATTCATCCGTTGCGGCAGGCATCCACTCGTGAGTGGGGATTCACCACTTCTCAGTGGGTATAAATGAGAGATTAACAAGTTCTTTTTCCACACTGGCGGTAAACCATCCAGGGGTTACAAAGTGAGAATTAAATACAAGGAAAGCAGTAAGAATGACTGAAACAGTACTACTGTTTTAAGTCTTACAATGTAAAAAACTACTACAAATTACAAGTGATTACAATAGAATCAATGCAAACATTTGAAGAATGATTATTTCAGTATTTAACCTTCTCAATCGCCAAAATGTAAGCCAAAATCTGAATGATTAGCAATCTGATATAAATAAACAGAAGACTGAAATTGTTAACCAGCAAACTATATCACACCCAAAATGCTCAAAACTCTCCAAAGATACCTCTAAATGACCTGAGATGAATTGCAAAAGTATTCTAGGATGTTGGCGCCCAATTTCCAACTCACAAACTGCATCAAAAGCTCATTAAACAATTATGCACAAATTCCAAGGCAATCTCAGCATGGTACGACCTCCAAGAGGGACGATTTTCACTTTAAAAATCAGAAACTTCAAATTAAAATCTGCAAACTCCTAGGATGAGTCGCCTCTGGCATAGAATCAATATGAGCAATTACCCAAAACCAAAATAAAATCATATGAAGAGCTATATATAAAAACCTCCTTCAGCCATGAAATAACCAGCAAACACAAAATGGAAATTATTACCAAATTATTCAACTTTGAAGCTCAATATGTACTTCTGGATGAAGCACACTCTCAATCAACCTTGTAGGGAACCATAGTTTCAGGCCCGAAGAAAGGAGTAAAAATTGCTAAGCTTCCCCTTAGCCAGATTTTGAAATCAATTCAGCAGCATAACTTTACAATATTTTCTAAAGATGAGAATGAATGAGCAAGACCTCAATAAATAAGCTTCAAATGACAAATGAAACACTCTAAATTCCAAGAAGTCGAATCACTTCAACTTCCAAAAGGGATGCCACTTCAACCATTCACTTTATTTTGAAATAATAAAATATTATTGATCTTCCCTTTTTGGCATCCATTTCAAAATGCAACAATAAAGCATTTATTAAATCATTAAATGCCCATCTTGACCCTTTAATGTCCCCTCTTTAAAACAACTTGAAGTCATCAAGCCTATGCGTGGGGTACAACTTAAAAACATGAAATTGACTAAGTATAAAACTCAGTCCAAGGAGATAACCAAAACCAACACCAATACTGAAACTGATGGATTGCCAAAAAATAGCATGATGACCTGAGCTGAACTGCTGATGATGCCACTGCCAGAATTAGACTTACTAAAAATAGCCAATGCCAAAAATAGTAAGTTCACCTCAAATCCAACAGAAAGATGAATTGAGTTGGAAGCAAGACTTACTGAAAGTGGAAACCCTAAATTTGCACATCTGAGTAGCCTACGGATTTCTGGAAATAGGCTAAATCCGAATGAAGAGCGTAGAGCTAAATTGGGGACATTACAAAATCCTAGATGTCCAACTTAAGTAAGAAGCAAAATTTGACATATCCTCTATCTTCACTAGCTAAAACTAATTGTTGCTAATAATATGCAATGTGGACCTGAAAAACAACATTCTTAATTTGTAAGATCCATTGGCAAAAACTGAAGAAACAGGACAGAGAGCAATTGGCACCTCTATCTCTGGGAAAGATAGCAGCCTTATATTATTGAAGAATGTCTAATAATAGACAATAGTTGCAAATCTTAATGAGGGAAGTTATAAAAGATTACAACTGACAAGTGTAATGGGAGTTACACTACTACATTATTTAATATTATCTTACTATTCTAATAATATACTAATACCCTCAGCCCCCTCCCCTAACAACTAAATTGAAAGGATTTTACAAGATGTGCAGAAACAGGGAGAAATATCTATACGAGCAACCTTCATTACAGCAAGCACTAGAGAAAGATATGCAAAAGGAAGATAATGAGCATGCTTTGGTGTATGTAATGTCCTCTTCTCAACAGTGATCAGTGCAGTTGGCCGTTAGCCTATCCCGGAGGCCGATAGGCTAGTCGGAAGCAAAAATTAGGGTTTCCTATTTTCTAGGAGGATACTTTGGCAGTTTTGGGGGTTTGCATGTTGGAGTTTTGCAGATTGGATTTTGGATTCCTTCTGGGTTTTCAGAGAGCTTCAAGGTCGTATGACATGCATTTGCATTAGGTAACTTTTCCCAACTTACTATTTTTAGTAAGTTACAATGGCTACTCAGAATGTGGTTAAAATGCATTTGAAGTCACTTACTATTTTTAGCAGTATGCTATTTTTAGCAGTGCTATTTCTAGCAGTGTTTCAACAGTTTGGTACAGTGACTATATCTGGCAAGGCAGTATATTCAGTTTGGTCTCCAACATTTGTGGTGCTCAATTTGGCAAGTTTAATATTTGATGAAATAATGTTTTAAGTCAAAATATTGGCTAAGGTTAAGTGGATGCCTAGCACAGATATATTTGCAAAATTAAATATATTTTCACTTTAGCCTTTGGATGCCTAACCTTGGAGAGAGATATTCAAAGAATATAAGGTTATTTCGATTGTCTTGGACGCCATATTTGGAGAAAAGGTTTGATTTTTATAAAGTTAAATTACTTAAGTCTTGGGCTAGTGATATAATTGCATTTAAGTAATATTGTTCACATGTTTTGGATGACTTGGTGGAGGCAAATGATACTCATGCAAATTTTAAAAAGGTGAATGTGAATTTCACTTTGGCACCCTAATTTGAGGAGAAAAGTTATAAATAAGAGCTATTGCCTTCATTTGTAGCTATCCATTGAAAATATAACGAAATGTTGCTGAAATTTCTTCAGACCCTTGCTTCAAGGAATGCATACCTCCTAGCTTCTTTCGGTTTTGTGCTTGCAAGTTAGCACCTAGCTAAGTTTGAGACTGTTCTTTACATTGAAGAATAGATTGAGCATATTGAAGATGAAGTTCTCTGAAGTTTTCTAAGTTTTGGTGTGTTTTCTCAGTTTTTGGTGTGCTGGTGTGGTGTTTGGCTGAAACACATTTTCGATTGTAGCTCCTTGTACAATTTTTGTTTGGTTCTGGGTATTTTTTCTATCCTCTTCTTTACCCTAGGTGCCCCTTCTTGCAATTTTTCAGATTTTATTGTGGTGATTTGGATTTTATCTTGTTGGTCGTCCTCTCTGGGAGGTCGTACCATCTTCATTTTGAGTATTAGGAAATGTGCAAAATACTTGGGAGCTGATTGGTGCCATTTTTTGGTTGATTCTTGGTCGCCCCACCTCTATGCTTCATTTGCACTTTGTTTCATGTTATTCGGAGGAGTATTGGCGGAGTTGTGAGCATTTTGGTGTGTTTCAAGCTTGCTGGTCTAAGTTTTGTGAGCGCTGCAACTTCATATCAGATTGGTAAAAGTTCATGTTTTTGGCTTATTTTCTTAGTAGATTAACTTGCCTAAGTTTGGAGATCATCCTTTATCATTTTGGAGTGTATTGGACATCTAAAACTCATTGTAATTGTAGATTGCTTCACTTTGTAAGGTTGTTATCAGTAGTACTATTTCAGTCATTTTATTTCTGCACTTTACTTTCATTCCCACCATTTGGTGGAAGAGATTGGCCTCACCATCCATTTACTTTCAGCACTTTACTTTCCTGTATTGCCCGCTGAAAAGCAGAAGGGTCGGCTAGCCGCCCAAACATTTACTTTCAGTACTTTATATTACACTCCCGCTGAATAAGTGGTCAAGTTGCATTGCATATCTTGTTGATTAGCTGAGCTGTCTTTCATATAATACTTTTTAGCATTTCAGTTCTTTTAGCTAACGATCCACTTTCCATTGTATGCTCTCACCTTGCCCTCATTGGGATTTGGGTGATCAGGAAGCGAAGGGTTACTTTTAGCAGGATTATCTCGGTTATCTAACGTTAACGGGTGAAATTGTTTGTGAAAAAATTGTCATGTCCCCGATTTGGAGATAGATTAATTTAATTAATTATGTTGTCCAAATATTGCTATTTCATAAGGATGACTAATTGATTAATTTAATTAAATTAAATATTAAATTAATTATTTATAAAGTTATCCTAAAAAAATACAATATCATAAGGTGACTTTATATTTAATTAATTTAATAATAAGGTGACTAAAAATAAAATATATCATAGTCACTTAAGTTAAAAAATATCTTTTATCCCACATTGACAAGAAAAGTGTGTGGGCTCCCGCTCTCCTATGAAAAGTATAAGAAGAAGCTTGGGTTAGGCATTTGGGCATCTTGACTTGAATACACTTTCTACTATATTGCTGGAGCTGAATGCTTAGCTTGTTGATTTCCAGACTTTGTTTGTGAAAGATCAAACCTAGCTAATTACTTCCAATTTCAGTTGTGAAATATCAACCCTAGTTTGGATTATTGAGGAAGTTACTTCAAACTTCCTATTTGTGCTTGCATTGCCAAATTTTGCTATTGAAGGAAAAATCGATTTTGGAGGTTTCATTTGCAGCTTGATGAAGATTTTTCCAGATTTCTTTGCATCATTGGAGAGAACTAATTTTTTAGAAGAATCTACTTTGCAAGATTGGAGGACGAATTCCAGTTAGGAGAGAAGCTCGATTTTTATCTATTTCCTATTAGGAAAATCGTGGCACTCCTGGAGTAGTGTGGCGCAGCTCTTGGTAGAATTTTTGGTGATGTGGCATTGGTAAATCTGGGCGTATTCCTCCAGCTATATTTACAGTTCGACCTTGGAGTTTAAAGGTTGTAAAAATATGATTTTGAAGGGAAACAAATCACAGCACTCTCACTATTGATGGTGCAACTTCCAACAGCAAATAGAGGCAAATTTCTGGAGATAATCGAAGTGGTCTGCATCAGATTTTATCACATCACTTGGCGTCACTTTCAGGTTCTTTATGCATTATAATTATCTGCCTTCTACTGCGTCATCTTTAGCTAGTTGCTGGTCGACTGTAGGTGCATATTGTACCGCTGCCATAGCAGCATTTTGGTGGATAAATTCCCTTTATTGCTGGGTCGTTCATGTTGGAAATTGTCTAGTATTGAAATTGTCCAAAATCTGAGATATATCATCTTTGTAGTCAGTTTAGCATTGCATCTTCATTGTTGTCAGCTTATAGAAGAATTGATCTGTCTTATTGCATTATAATCAGCATTGTAAGAAGTTGACATCAAACAATATTAGTGTGGGAACTTTGGAGCTGTAATCAGATTGTTGAACTTTGCAATCAGTATTGCATGAGAAGTTGAGGTTTGGCTGCAAGTTGTTTGATAAAATGTCAAATAGTTTACTTTCATATCAGCATGTGTAGATTGCATATAAAGTGTTTGAATAAATGTGTCATGCTGTAGCTACTCTTTGCAATTGAGCTGAGTCAATAGTATGCATGCCAATTATTTGTAAAAATGCTTCATAGCTGTAGGAGTCAATTATAAGCATTTGCAGTCATCTCTATCGTTTGGAAAAGACAAAAAGATCATAAGCATTGCATTCATAATTCATTTAAGTCAAATAACAGTGTCATTTTCAGTTCTTGCAATCTTTATATCATTCCAAAAGCAAAACAAACAACATACAGCAGTTGAGAAGATTGGTTGCCAAGTGTTTGACTTAATGTCCAAGTGCTGCAATTGAGAAAATTAAGCTCAAATTAGCAAGGGACATTACAAATTGAAAAAATTATGAGGGGATATTTCAGTGGTATCAGAGCCAAAGATGGCATAGAGATGTCGAACAGTTCAAGAGGCAATGTGAACATGTGGCTTCCATACTCCATGAAGAATATTAGAACATGACAGATGAGTTTAAGAACGTTGTTTCTTTTGACTCCTTGAATTGTGTGTTGATTTTGAAACCTAGAAAATTGGTTGTGGTCATCTACATCAAGAAAATGATTAAAAGGGAAACAGAACATGCCTTGGTTGAAGGGTCAGGGAAGGAAGAAGTGCTTGTTTGTGGGTTGCATCCCACAAGTAAGCATGTTGAAGGAGAAACCTTGACATATGAGGAGTGTGTGTTAGAGCCCCAAAATACTCCCTTAGACTTGCATGTGATTGGAAATAATGAAGATTGGTTTGGTGAAGAGAAAAAACCAGCAGTCTTGAATCTTAATTCGGATTCATTCAATGATGGTTTTGAGACTAATGAGTTCACTAATGAAGAGCATGTTGAGGGTAGTCTGGGTGGTGTTGTAGAATCAGCTTATGACCACTTTCATAGTGATGATGTTTATGATGATTCAAATGAGTTCATATCTAATCATGTCAAAGTTTTGGTGAGGGATAATTCTCTACTTGTTGCTGACCCAAGTTCCCAAGAGTTTCCATATGAAGAATTCATGACAAGTAACCAAGAAGACCTCTTTGGTATGCATGTGACTATTAAAGATAAGTTCAGTAATATACCTACTCATGATGGGTTCATTAAAGGTAAAAATGATAAAGTTTTCCAAACAGCTAGCATTGATGACTCTTTACTTCATTGTAGTGTTGGAGACATGGGTGGACCTGGGTTTGATTTTTAAATTAAGCCCTTGGAGAGAGATGCTTATGAAGATATTAGTTTAAGTGAGTTGGAAGGTGACTTATTGAAAGAGTCAACACTCCAAGAGGAGTACAATGAGCACTTTTCTATTGATCAAAACAATCAGCCCCTTAGCATTTGGGATCCGGGTGTGATGGCCCCTAAGGATGATAAAGAACCTATGTGGGATGAATTTCCCTTTGATCCTGATGAAACTCGAAATTCAGATTACCATAGCAAAGTGGTTATCATGGCTTCTAAATTTGTTGATGAAGTAATGGTTGCTTATGAGGAATATATAGCATCTCCAGATAAGATAAAAGATCACCTAGACTTCGAACAATATATGGAGCATCGGATGGTTTATAATAAGCAACGAAGCAAATCAAAGAAATGTGAGCAGAAAAATGTAGAGAGCATTTCAAATAATATTCAGTAGAAACCTATGCCATCACAACAAAGATTAGCTCGTAGCTTGCAACAGTCTGAAGACTCGATTTCAAGACAAAGCTCATCACAAAACAAAAAGAAATTGAGTTTCCTTGATGTGTTGGGGTTAAAAAGGGATCAATCAACAGTTAGTGACCAGCATACAGCTGATCTTATGGAGGACAAAAATCAGACTTACATAGAAGTAGATGTTGGGCACAGGACACTTCAGGATGAGCAAGTGTTGTATGAAGACAAACCAGTTGCATTAGAGCAGCCACATGAAGATAAGGTTCCTTGTGATGCTTCATCAATTACTATGAAAGAAGTGTACAGAAATATGGCTTCTACAACATCTTTTGAGACAACTTCTATTGAAGAGAAAGTTTTACACCATGATAGTGGTTTTGTTGAACCCCAAGAAAATATTATCAGCACTAACGGAGATGATATCAGCCTTGAGATCAATTCTGATTTTATGAACAGCAGTCCATTACTTTCACAAAATCATGAGGTGACGGATAAAGTACATGAAGATGGTCATGTTATGGAATCTCCTAACATTAGCATTGAAGTTTTGCATGTTGAGCTTGAAGAATGTTTGGTGGATTCAAGTCACAAACAGTCTGATTTTATATATCAGACCTTGGAAGATGTGAACAAAACTCAAGTTTTGTGTGATGGGTGGCTACAAAGGGCTAAGAAGGCAAAGATGTTGGCTGCTCAAGCAAAACAGCGTTTGCAAGAGGTCAAGGAACGCTGCAGCC
This sequence comes from Sequoia sempervirens, assembly GCA_007258455.2. NCBI lineage: Eukaryota > Viridiplantae > Streptophyta > Pinopsida > Cupressales > Cupressaceae > Sequoia > Sequoia sempervirens. The sequence goes on from VDFB02086039.1 coordinate 73,488, forward strand.
AGCTAGATCAAGCAAAGAAACAAAGGGAGTCACACCTTAGATCTCTAATTCTTCCAAGAGAAGAACATGTAAGAGGTGAGCATGCTATGGATGGACTTGCAGTGACTTTGGCAACAAAGGTGTGTGAGGATATTGTCATAACAGCAGCTTCTACCTTGCCAGTCGGGCCATCTTATGAGGTACATAGCAGCAGTACCTTTGATGATATTGTGTGCGAAGTTGATAGCACACACAATGTTGCTTATCAGTTTGTTGAGCCAATTCAGGAGTATGAGTCGATTTATTGTTCTAGGGATTCTGAGATGGGTGATTTAGATCAGCATGGAGTGATTGTGCAGTTTGTGAATAATCCATTATTCGAGTTTGATGGTGGATTAGTCTATGATAATCCACTCTTCCAGTTGGAAACTGATCACACTTCTTGATACTAGTTTGGCTTTGGGCAATGATCACAGTGTTTGGGATCTTTCCAATACATCGGGGTTCCAAACAGGACTCACGAAGGAGTTTTACAGTGTGTACACGGTGAGGAGTGCTTACAGTTTTGCCTTTGATCCACCTGTACATGATTCGTATTCAATGCACAATTCTTGTGCGCATGATGATTCTCTTTGCGCAGTCGAGGGAAGCAAATCATTTTTGTGCTCAGAGTCACCATCTTCACGAGGTGAGACTAGAGGCTGCAAGTTCCCGACTGAGTTGTTTGCAAGGGATTACTTGCAGGATCAAAGGTTGGATTACCATCATGCTGGTGTGTACCTGACAGAGTTTGCTACTCCTGGGTTTCATGGAGGTTGTAGTGGCAGTGGACATGATGGTTTGGTTAGTTATCACATCCCTAGGAGTTTCAGAGGGACTGTCGAGAGATGTTGTGTTGCGGATGCTTCCCAATATTCTTACTTTATTACGATGGATGGATGTGAGTACCGTTTATATTGGGATCCAGGTGGCGACAGGATTGGTACTGTGTTTTGGTTGGGTCCTAGTGGATTGCTTCACCACTTCTGGCATGGTGAAGTTGAGATCAGTGTTGAGCAGCGGAAGACAATTGATGATAGTAGGGACATTTCACAGCACTATCCTTGGGATCCTGGTGGAGTGGTTGATCCTTTGCTGTTGAGATTGCTTGCGGTCAAGCAATTTCAGGGAGGGCGGATTGTAATGTCCCCCTTTTTAGCGTGATCTTGTTTTGAGTGTGTTAGCCTATTACTTAGACCCTTGTGGGCTAACTGTTTTGGTTAGAGGGTCAGTGGTATCTTCTGGAGAGTTTGTTCGTTCTCATCTTTTGTGATCAGGGATTGGCTCATTGTAGGCCTTGGCTGTACAGGAGTTGTCTGCTTCTGACGGCACTGAATTCTATTGAGTTTTGAGGAAGTTAGGCTTACTTAAGTGATTTAAGTTATTATTTAACTTAAAGTATTCTTATAAAGTCAAATTGACTTTATTATTTTATATCACTTAAATAAGTTTGGAAAAAAAGGTGATTTAATTTTATATCACTAATACCTTTATGTGGGGGCCAAATATTAAATCTGAAACTATTGAAAAGGACTTGAGGTTATTTCAAAATATTTAAATGACCTAAAGTATGCCCTAATCCTTAGAAATTCACACCTCTTTGCTATATAAGGGTTTTAGGCAATGAGAAACTCATCTTTTTGAATATTTCAACTTTGCCTTGGAGGTTTTTTCCCTTGCTTTCAGCCTGTGATCAGGTTTGCAGCAAATCCACCATTGGAGAACGAAATCTCTTCAGTGTGAGCACTTGTGAAGTTGTGAGAGATCAGCTGAATTAGTGCAGATTGAGAGAGCTTCATTTCAGAAGTTCTGCAGTGCTTCAACAGTTTTTTTGTAGTGTTCTTCATCAAAAACAGAGGGTTTATTGGTTGTTGTTCTTCCTTCACCATGGCAGACTTCATGGCTGTTTGGGCACACCTTCAGAGATAGTTTTTGGTGCTGTTTGTTTGAAAGGGCGTGGCACTTGCAAGGAAGGTTTTTTTTGGCTTTTTGGAGAAACGTCTTCTTTCTGAGGATCTCTCTTCATGAACTTGGGCGCCCTACCTATACTTCTCTTTGGCTTCAGTTTCAGAATAAACTTTGCAATCTGTAACTCTCTACTCCAGTTTTCGTCAGTTCTTCACCATGCTGATCGGATTTCTTATTTAAAAAATCTGGAGGCTTTCGGGTATGTTTGTATGTTTTAAATCCATTGTTGATGATAATAAACACCTTCTACAATTTCAATTTGATTAAATTAGCTCAAGTTTTCATTCTGTGAGCTTTTATATGATGAGCCCCTTCTCTTCTGTCTACAAAATTTCTCTAAAAAACTAAAAAACACAAATAGACTTAAAAAAAAAGACAGGGATTTGAGCAGTGAGCTGGCAAGGCTCATCACAGTGGTATCAGAGCATTCAAACATCATTGTCAAGTGCCAAAAACCAAAAACACAGCAATTAAAAGTTTATATCAGCATATATCAACTTTACATGACAAGTGTTTGACAAAATTCCCAAGGCAGAAATTGAAAGGTTTTGAGTCTATATTAGCAGGGCTCATCACAAGCTATGAGGTGGCCATTGGAGGAGAAGGTTTCTTTGAAGAAGTTTGTTTGGCAAAGCTCCATAATGAACCCTTTGAAGTGTTTGCAACCACTAAGGAAAAGTATGTTGTTACTGTAACTTTCAGAATAGTGATCAATAATGATTCATTGATCGAGTTGGGGGCTGCCATATTTTTTTATCAAGGAGACAGTGAGGAGGAAGTAGAGTTAGAGGACCATATGGCTCTTGAAGATGGAAATTTTGAAGAGGTTCTTAAATACAAATCTGATTTACCTATTCATGAAGTTGGTTGTAAGCAAAGGCTCAAAGAATTAGTAGAATCTAATCCTCTTTATGATATTGAGCAATTTCAGCTAGTGGGTGGTGAAGAAAAGGAGTCTTGGAGCAGCTATGAGGGCAGCAAAGACAAGAAACAAGGTTCTGATTTTCAGTTACAGCATATCAGCAGTACACCACCTATGCATATTCACGAGTGGAAGGATCAACTCATGAGGTCCTTTGAGAATGAGGTGCGAGCTCTATCTAGGTTTGATCATTCACACAGTTTGATAGAAGAACTCTATTGGAAGGCTCAAATTGAAGAGAGACGGAAAGGGGTTAAGGATGAAGTTGCTCTCCCTAATCTGCAACTTATCAAAGACTCTTTGGAGACATTGAAATCAGAATACATACACTTGATTGAAGATTGAGATTATGCCATTGAATTTGTAAAAAAGACCCTTAGTGCATTCCAAGGAAAAGAGAGAAAGGTTGATGAGCTTACTCTTGAGCTCAAATCAACAAAGGATATGTTAGAAGATACCTAGATGGCACTAAAGGATGCAAGAGATCAGCTTGTTGATTTCAAACTTTTCAAGGAGCAAGAGAATGAGCAAAGAGTTGAAGAAATCAAGCAAGTAATTTTTGAGCTTGATAGTCTTTGAGAGGAGTTTGATCTTGAAAGTTTCACAAGAAAATCAGAAGTTGCATGTGTAGATTCAGATCAACAAGATGGAAGTGAGCAAGAGGAAAGGGATGACTTCCAAGTTTTTGACAATCCTCTCTTTAAATTGAGTGCAGAAGCAACTTATGACAATTCCCTCTTTGTGATGGACAATGAGACATGCGGTGAAGTGACCAAGCATGAGACTGAGTATGGTTTCCATATTACTAATGATTTGACATTAGACCATGAGAACGTGACACAAATTGTGATTAGTAATCTTCCAAGGCTGTTTGATAATGAATGCATAAGTGGGTTTGAGGATGAAGTCTCCACATAGGAAGTGTTGATTCAAGGAGATTTCAACATCTTTGGCATCAAGGTGTTGTCCAAACATAGTTTGGTAGCTGCTCAATGTTTCATTACAGCAGCAAGGAGTGAAGATTTCAGACTTGTTACTCATGAAGTTTGGGAGAAAGAAGGACCAAAACATGGTGATTGCATGCTTGACAATCCTTCCCTTGGGTTGAGTGTTGCTTTAGCTCATACTAGCCCTTTTTGGGAGTTGGATTGAATGACAACAATTGTTCCATGCTCCATTGTTGTTGAAGCTTTCATGGTTAGGCTTCAGGGGTTCATTAGAGGAGACACCAATTTCTTGAGTATGCACTTGGTTCTTGCTGGCACTTGGGGATGTGTTGAGTATTCTTTCTGGTGTGTTGGAGATCACTTTAAGTTGGGTATCCATGCTTGGGATCCTCAACATGGTTTGATAGAGCTTATTACATATGGAAAGAAAGATGTTTGGAGGGATGAGGATCAAATTATCAATTTTTTGGGGGCTGTCCCCCTCTTTACCAGCCATTTGATGGTTCCTTTTGCTCATCAACTAGTGGATTGGAGAGATATTTTGAGTAAAGGATGGTTCTATGTGGTGTTAAGAGTCACTAGAGAGGATGTTTCCAGCCGTGGACATGAGCAGATGTGTTATTCTGGGTAATAATTTTCAGTGTTGCAGCAGCTGTTCATCTTCTTGGATGCTGATTTTCCTTAAATCAGATCTCAAGTCAACCATTTCAAACTTGGTGGGTAGTTGGTGTACTCATTTTCAGACTTCACAGTCTCCTAGTAGGATTGGTTTATGGTCTCAAATGAGAGGTATGTTAAGTTGGGGCAATCAGTATCCGTGTTTGGGTAGTGTTCAAGCTCTATTTGGTGGCTATTTTGATACTTTCTCTTGCACTTATGATTGGGACAGCCGACCTCTGTTTGCCTTGGTTCTTCATTATGAGACTCTTGGAGTTGGAACTGTAAGAGTTTTCAGAAGTCTTCATGGTTGTATCAGAATAATTCAGAGGAGGCATAGTAGATCCATGTGGAGTTACAAGGATGAGTTTGTTGAGCTCTTGCAAATGATTGTTTTCCTCTTTGCTAGAAGATTTGGAAAAGTCACATATGCAGTTGTGGCTCTATTAGATACCATATGGAGATATGCTAAGGAGTTTGATTTTGAGTTGAGTAGACTATCTCTCCTATTGCCCAGGTTTGTGATAGATAGTGTCATTGTTGATATTGATTACTCAGAGTCTTTTGGGCATGAGATGCTGCATGGTATTGGTTTTAATCCTTCCAATTTTTTCAGCTTGAGTTTCATGGGTGGTAACATTTTAGGGTTACAAAGGAGGACAGTGCAAATTTGGCATGTTGGTTTCACTAATGTGATCAGAGTGGTGCAGCATCGGCATGGTGGGTCCTTCCTAAGAAAGACATGGGACCTGTTGTGACCTTTTCTCACATCACCCCATTCAAAATGGGGACCCCCCCTATTTTTTCTCCATTTGGGTCTTTTGGCTTTGGTTTTGCGGCTGTCTCTCTTTGTTCCATCCATTTTTCTGGGATGTATCCATCTTTTGGCCTAATTTAGAATTTTGGCTAAGTCTGGAGTGTAGTCTGAGAAATTAGGGTTTTCATTCTTCCAACCAGTTTGGGGTTAATTTAAGTGAGCGAATTGAAATCTGAGCTTGGCACTGCAATCAGAAGGCTGTAGGAAGGTTCCCATTAGATTTTCACTAAATTCTGACAACTTACTATTTTTAGTAAGTACTCAATTTGGGACATTTTCTCAGCACTTTTGAAATTTTGGCTGCCACACCACATTCAGAACACCTTGAGCTGTTTGCCTGCAAATTTTGGGTGAAATCAGACAACTTGCTATTTTTAGTAAGTCCCCCTATTTGAGGCTTTTCTGCTAGGGTTTTCACAAAACTGATTGTTGCATTAGATTCAGGGTACTTCAAAGTACTTGCACGCAAAATTTGAGCAAATTTTGACAACTTGCTATTTTCAGCAGTTCCGGCTTCGGGGGCAATTTTTAGGGTTTGCATGTGTGATTTTTCAGTGCATGTTAGGATATTCTTTATGGGTTTTTCAAGAGCTTCTCAATGATATGACATGCAAGTCAAGTTGATGATTTGCTATTTTTAGCAGGTACCTACATGCAAACCAATTTTCTAGGTTTTTTTGGTTTTTTTGAGATCTCCCGGGCAGTATGACATGCAAACACATCCGGTAGTTGGTTGATCACTTTTCAGGCACTTAGTATTTTTAGCAGGCTCACCCAACAACCCCCAGAGCTTCAATTTCACAAACAGAGCAACATGCAACAGAAACGGAGTCAAACAGAGGTCATCTGAGGCACATGCAAGTCAGATTAGGGTTTCCAACTTCAAGACTCAAAATGAGGGGTAAAACTCGAGAAAAATGAAAAAATGATGTATCCCATCACGATCAACATCTCTCAAGCAGTCTACTGGTAAAATTGGAGCACAATCCGAGTACTTACACCTCCAGGACAGGGCTAAAAATAGCAGGTCAGCATGAAAGGCAAGTGTGAACAAGACAGTTAGGTCATGAGGATCACGTTGGAAAAATTTCAAGTCAAACAGAGTTGAAAAAGTGCAAGAATCAAGGAGTTACTAAAAGTAGATAGTGAAGGCGACTAGGTTGAGAAATTAGCTAAGTGCTCAGATAGACTAGGAGGGAGGTAGGAAAGCATAAATTTTGTCTAAGGCATCACCACCTCCAGAATGCACCCAAGCTAGACAGGGGGCATGAAAATTTGCTAAGGCGCTGAAAATTGGAAGCAACACCCCTCAAATGCACCCATCATGTGTAAGGGGGTGTTTTAAAAAATTCTAAGGCATCAAATGGAACCACCACCCCTCATATGCGCTCAACTTGTGAAGAGGGGTTAAAAAGTTTTTAAGGGACTCAAAATGGAAGCACAACCCACAAAATGCACCCTTGGCAAGGAAGGTGGCTTGAAAATTCTCTAAGGCATCAAGATGGAAGTACCCCCTCCAAAATGCACCCAACATGAAGACCTCTAAGATGCGCCCTCAAAGTGGAAGCAAGGGCCCTCATATGCGCCCAAGGAAGGAATGAAGATGAGTTGTCATAAAATGGAAGACCACCACCTAGAATGCGCCCAAGTTAGAAGCGGTTGGATAAGAGGAAGATGACCTTGTCATATGCGCCCAAAGAACAAGAGGGGGTTTAAAATTTTCTAAGGCATGATAAAATGAAGTAAGGGGTCTAAAATGCGCCCATCATGTGTAAGGAGGTGTTTTAAAAAATTTCCAAGTCATGAAATGGAAGTAGCACCCCTAGAATGCACCCTTGGCAAGGAGGGTGGCTTGAAAATTTTCTAAGTGTTTGAAAACGGCATGAGAGGACCCTAAATGCGCCCATCTTGGGAAGATGTGCAAGAAATTTTCTAAGGCATTTGAAATGGCAGGACCACCTCTCAAATGCGCCCACCATAAGCTAGATGCTAGAAATTATTCCAAGGCGTTGAAAATGGCATGAGACCCTTCCAAAGGCACCCAAGGTTGGAGAGGATAAAATAAACATTAGTGGAGAATATTTTTGCAAGGGTGAGAAAAATTAAAGTACCCCTTCGTGTACCCCCATGAGTAATAAAGTTGTAAAATATTTTTCTAAGGGGGAAATGTTTTTTTTTGGAACCTAGGGGGTCTTGAATATTTTCTAAGGGGGAAATAATTTTGAAATTTTTACGCCTTGGCTTGTGACTTCAAAATAGATGCCTAACTTATGATGGATAAAATTTTCTAAGGGGAGATAAAATTTCCTAAGGCTCAAGTTGGATAAAAGTTTCTAAGGCACAGTTTCAAGGTACACAAGAAGCAAAATACGCCCAAGGGGTATAAGATGGGCAGACTTTTTCTAAGGAATGAAAATGAAAACTCAAGTCTCCAGATGCGCCCTAGGGGGGAATGGATGATGATATGAAAATTCTCTAAGGAAGGTAGTGAAGCAAGGGCCTTCTAAATGTGTCCTCAAGGTGAGAAGTTTTCTATGGCATGAAGCATCAAGATGAAATGTGCCCTAGCACACAAAGGTTAAATGTGCCCATGGTCAAGATGTTATGAAGAAAGCAAAGTTTGCTAGAAAAAAAATGATCCAGAGATCAACCTTGGAGATCAAAACATGGATATCAGGTAAGTAAAGAGAATTTATGAAGTGTTTTGATGCTCTCCTCTTTATTTGTTTTGCAGGGTGAACACCGAGCCCAAGGCATGATGACTTGGGGTGATGGAGCAAGTACTCCAGAACAACATTGCAACCTTGGAAGGGGATGAAGTTACATGTTTGAAGCTCCTCCATGAAGTCTCATTTGTGCCCAAACCATGAAGGGAGATGTTGGAAGAAATGGCTAAGTGTTGGGATTTCTCCACAAAGACCTAATATACACCCAACTCAGGGAGGCAGGTGGCAAGGAAGAAATGGTCGAGTTCAAGACAAGAGAACCCTTCGAGATCAAGATGGAGGAAAAGATGAAGGCCCAAGCATTAAAGATCATCCTCAAGCACTAAAAGGTCCTCAAGACTAAGGAGGAGGAATGAGCAAAAAGCTTCAATGTTAACGAGTGACGGTGGGATGGACTAAAGAACAAAGAAAAGGAATTCTTCTCAAGTGTGAAATCCTTCCTTGGCATTTGTAATGTCCCCATTCTTTCGCGAGCATCAGATTCAATGGGTTAGCCTATTATGTCGATCCTCGTAGGCTAATGGTTCTGGATAGAGGGTCACCTGTCCGGGCACCTGGTCGGAAATTTGCTTATTTGGTATCCGGAGTCGGTGACGTGGTGAATTTGCGCGTTTGGCGTGTAATTGGAGCTTAAAATATTGTTCATCACCATTTATTTCACTTACTCAGGCTTAGGAACCATGTGTCTATTTTTTTTAAGGGGGTCACTTTCTATTTTGCTGTTACTATTCATCCCTAAAGTGAAAAAAAGAAACAACTTAAGTGAATAGTGATTTTTTAATGAATAGTGTTTCAAAGTGAAGTTATAAAAGAAGAAGAGAAAGTTCGACCCATTATGCTTGGTTATATTTTGCTGATTGAAGTTTGGAAGTGTGGAGTTTGTGGAAGAGAGAAACTAGGGTTTCTCAATTTCAGCAGTGGGTAAGCCTGGTTTGGGCTTGTAGTTAGGATTTTTATGCATCTTGAAGGGGTCAAAGACCACCCTAAAGTGCAGGTCTGAGTTTTGATTGATTCGTGGGAGCCATATCTTGCTGTTTTCAAGTGTTAGAAGTCATCCATTGCAAGAGAAATCGCTGTTGGAGGTTCCATTCACATTTTTGAGATCGTGGCTTGCTTTTTGCAGATTGTTGGAGCTGATTTTGACCACCTACAGCCAGCCGCCTTCAAGTGAGGGTTTCTACATCTTCTACTAAGAAAAACGCCTTCTCTTAGTTGCTGCTATCTTGTCTAAAGGGGGCGCCCTTGGTATTAGAAACATTTTCTTCAATCATTTGGCGGGAGAAAGTTGTAAGTTAATTTTTATGTGTATTATGGTGGCCGCGGGTACTGTAGCAAGCACTGTTCACAGTACATTTTGGCTGCAAGTTTGTTTTTAGTTGTAAATGATGTCTCTTTCGAAATGTATGAAGATATATATGATTTTAGTGTAATGTCCCCATTTTCCGAGCATTAGAGTTCTTAAGGATTAGCCTATCAATTGACCCTCGTAGGCTAACACTAATAGTTAGAGGGTCCTTCGTGGCAGTAATCAGGGTGTTTTTCTCCTTCAGAGCTCAATATGGGTTTAGTTTGGCCTTCGTTTGACTCAGTTCTTCATACTTACTATTTATAGTAATTCACCATTTTAGGGGCGTCAGGGTTACTAAATTTAGTAAGGCACCTGAACAGGTCTCAGATGCAGTGTTGACCTCTTATTTGGTTGGATGGGCAAAATATTAAATGATTAATGATTAATTATCATTAAAGGTACTTTAATGATAATTAAATATTATAAAGTTAAATTATAAATTAAAAGTGTACTTTATTTCCGATGAGGCCATGACCCTCAATTTAAATCACTTAAAGTACATTTTTGTATCATTATTTTGGACACCCAAGGTTAGAGAGATATTATAAAGTTTTATTAAAAACCTAAAGTGGATTTCAAAAGAGGATTAAAAGCAGCTTAAGAGGTCGACCTTCTTGAGGAATTATAAAAGGGCATCAAAGGCATTCGAATTCATTATGTTTTGAGAATATTAAATTGTGTCTTTGGAGTTCGTGCTTGGAGAGGAAACCAATTAGGGTTTTCTGCCATTTCCGCATTGGAGAACGAAAACTCTTCAGTGTTAGTGCAATTTTGAGGCTGTGCAATACCAGCTGATATTATTGCTTGAGAGGGCTTCATTCAGGAGTCCATTTGGAGTTTACAGGTGAAAAATCAACATAGGGTTTGAGGCAGTTTAAAGTTGATTTGCTACAGTACGCGTGAACAGTGCTTTTGCTACAGTATGCGTGAACAGTGCTCGTGAACAGTGTTTGCTACAGTGATACGTGAATAGTAAAATCGCTACAGTGATTTCTACAGTGATACTTTCAACCTCCAACTGCTGCTTACATCTCTGTGTCTCAAATCAGGTTGGTTATGTTCATTGTAATTGCTATTATTGAATATTCAGGTCTGAATATATATGTAAATCTGAGATTGTGAACTGCTGTGCACATTTCTGAGCTCTAGCTAGTCAAAGGTGTATGTGATCGATGCTCAGAACTGAATCTCTTAACTGCTGTACATTCCTGGGTTATACTAGTTGGCAATCAGTCAAGTATACACTCAGAAATTGATGCAATAATTGTTGTTTCAGTCAAACTGTTAATGCTGGTTGTGAAGTTAAGGTCTGATATAGTTATTGGAGTGCATAATATTGTCTTCAAGTGTCTTCCTACATTTTTAAGGGTCTGATTATAATTTCTGGGCTCATAATTTCATGAAATGTAAAAGACAAATCTGTATTAAAGTCACTTGTTCCTTGTAAAGGATATTATGGATTTGTTTTCCAGCCTTCATAGTACTATCAGCATACCAATCATATTTGATCATTGGCATATGTTATTTGCACTTTCTTTATTCCTTGGTGAAACATCATTGAAAACTCAAGCAAAACCCAAACACTGAAAACATTGAAAATCAAACAAAGGCAGAAAATTGTGGTTGGTTAGAGTCCACCAGGTGTGGGTTCTTACATTTAGCACTCTTTGTAATGCAAGAAGTCTCTTAACTAGTGTTTGGAGTTACGTGGAAGTTATCCTTTATAAGTTAGTTTAATTTGAGTTCTTTATATGCATATGGTTGTAAGAAAATTATTAAAATCATTTGGCATCAAACCACAAAAACACCAAAAACAAGAAAAGCAGATTACGAAGCGAAAATCAGACCTTTAACGAGGAAAAATCAAATCAGCAGTGAGTTTGGTTCATCACAAGTGGTGTTAGAGTATAAGCACAGTGGTAGCAAAGTGGATCACGTGAGCGCGGTACATCACAGCATTGACCCAGATAGTGTTTTCTAGCATACCTTACCCAAACTAAAATACACTGGCATCAAGGAGGAAAATCATCATCAAGCAAGAGAAGGAAGTTGCAATCTTGGAGTTTCAGATTGAGAATGTGTTTGCCATGCCGGTTGAGGCTATGTTGGCCAGATTCATAGAGTTTGCAGTCAAGGAGGACAATGGGAACGCATTTCTGGACAAGAATCTTCTAGAAGGATAGTGGGCATTAATTGCTCATGGTGGTCAAAGGAAGAAAGTGGGAATCTTTGCTCATTTATTACCCCACTTTTCTTGGTGGCAGTTTTTAGGGTTAGGGCTTATGTGGCTCGATCTGAGCCATCCATTGGAATGGGCCAACTATAAAAGGGGCATCCCCCCTCATTTGTACATCATTAGATTAGATTAGGAAGATAGAGAGACAGCTTAGAGATAGCATAGCATAGATTGGTAGCTTAGATTGAAAAGGAAGGAAATTTTTCAAGTTGAATTCTTTGTAAGAAGTTGTTGTGAACACTCTCATAATAAAAAGAGTTATCATTGATGGTGGTTTCGTCTTTTGTTGTGGGTAGCAGCGAGGCTTCTTCGTCCTTCCAATTCATTTAGCATCGTAAAGTAGCTTGGGGTAAAGTAGATTTCATTTCATGCAAGTAGATGGTAGTTGTAGAATGTGGTGTTTAATTTGAGCAAGCTTCACTTATCCATACCACTAGCAGGCTCACTGATGGTGGGTTTTCCTTGCGTGGCCAATTGGAATAGTGTGGACTTAACTTTGATTATGATCTTCATGTCGGTATGCGTCGTCGTGACAGTGTCTTCATTGTTGAATTGTAATTTGAACATTTCTAGTTACTCCCCTTGAAGATTGCACCAATTCTGTGGAAGCTATCCGAAGTGAGGCAAAGCGGAGCTTGGTTGAGGCTTGTGAAAGTTGATCTCCACGTCCCACGCATATAGTAGACCATAGCTTTTCTAATCCCTGCAACCATTCAATTCAGTACATTTCTGGTTAGTTTAGGAAACTTGTGCTACATTGACATACCTTCTGAATCCCACAAAATCCCTTTTCTCTTTGATCGTCAGCTGAACAATTACGTAAGTCCCCCTTGAGATTACTAGCAAATCACATCGATCCAACTGAGACTATCCACTGCATGAAGGAACCTTGGAGTCGAATGCATGATCTTTCTCGCAATCTTAGCATGCAAGAGATTTTGTTCAAGAGAGGATAGAGTAACCATTGGGAAACTTTATTCTGTGTTGGTGCGGTCATAAAACACTCGTCAATAGGACCCTGGGATCATACTTGGTTTGGTGTGGATCACTAGCTTTTCTAGAGTTGTGATGGCATTGCTTGAGGACAAGCAATCTTTGGGAAGGGCGGATTGTAATGTCCCCTTCTTTGTAGTGATCAGTGCAGTTGGCCGTTAGCCTATCCCGAAGGCCCATAGGCTAGTCGGAAGCAAAAATTAGGGTTTCCTATTTTCTAGGAGGATACTTTGGCATTTTTGGGGGTTTGCATGTTGGAGTTTTGTAGATTGGATTCTGGATTCTTTTTGGGTTTTTAGAGAGTTTCAGGGTGGTATGACATGCATTTGCATCAAGTAACTTTTTCGGACTTACTATCTTTAGTAAGGTACAACGGCTGCTTAGAATGTGTTTAAAATGCATTTGAAGTCACTATTTTTAGTAGTATGCTAGTTACAGTAAGTGCTATTTCTGACAGTGTTTCAGTAGTTTGGTATAGTGGCTATATCTGGCAGGGCAATGTATTCAGTTTGGTCTCTAGCATTTGTGGTGCTCAATTTGGCAAGTTTAATATTTGATGAAATAATGTTTTAAGTGAAAATATTGGCTAAGGTTAAGTGGACGCCTAGCATAGATATATTTGCAAAAATAAATATATTTTAACTTTAGCCTTTGGATGCCTAGCCTTAGAGAGAGATATTTGAAGAATATAAGGTTATCTCAATTAAGTGTCTTGGACGCCATATTTGGAGAAAAGGTTTGATTTTTATAAAGTTAAATTACTTAAGTCTCGGGCTAGTGATATAATTGCATTTAAATAAGTAATATTGCTCACATGTTTTGGACGACTTGGTGAAGGAGGCAAATGATACTCAAATGCAAATTTTAAAAAGGTGAATGTGAATTTCACTTTAGTGCCCTAATTTGAGGAGAAAAGTTATAAATAAGAGCTCTTGCCTTCATTTGTAGCTATCCATTGAAAATATAACGAAATGTTGCTGAAATTTCTTTAGACCCTTGCTTCGAGGAATGCATACCTCCTAGCTTCTTTCGGTTTCGTGCTTGCAAGATAGCACCTAGCTGAGTTTGAGATTGTTCTTTACACTGAATAACAAATTGAGCATATTGAAGAGGAAGTTCTCTGAAGTTTTCTAAGTTTTGGTGTGTTTTCTCAGTTTTTGGTGTGCTAGTGTGGTGCTTGGCTGAAGCACATTTTCGATCGTAGCTCCTTGTACGATTTTTGTTTGGTTCTGGGTGTTTGCTCTATCCTCTTCTCTACCCTAGGCGCCCCTTCATGCAAGTTTTCAGATTTATTGTGGTTATTTGGATTTTATCTTGTTGGTCACCCTCTCTAGGAGGTCGTACCATCTTCATTTTGAGCATTGGGAAACGTGCAAAATACTTGGGAGCTGATTGGTGCCATTTCTTGGTTGGTTCTTGGTTGCCCCACCTCTATGCTTCATTTGCACTTTGTTTCATGTCATTCAGAGGAGTATTGGCAGAGTTGTGAGCATTTTGGTGTGTTTCAAGCTTGCAGGTCTAAGTTTTCTGAGCGCTGCAACTTCATATCAGATTGGTAAAAGTTCATGTTTTTGGCTTATTTTCATAGTAGATTAGCTTGCTTAAGTTTGGAGATCATCCTTTATCATTTTGGAGTGTATTGGACATCTAAACTTATTGTAATTGCAGATTGCTTCACTTTGTAAGGCTATTATCAGTAGTACTAATTCAGTCATTTTATTTCTGCACTTTACTTTCATTCCCAAGAAGGGGTGTGCTAGCCACCTAGACATTTACTTTCAATACTTTGTATTACACTCCCGCTGAATAAGTGGTCGAGTTGTATTGCATATCTTGTTGATCGGCTGAGCCATCTTTCATATTGCACTTTGCAGCATTTCAATTCTTTCAGCTAACGATCCACTTTTCACCGTATGCTCTCACCTTGCCCTCACTGGGATCTGGGTGATCAAAAAGTGAAGGGTTACTTTCAGTAGGATTATCTTGGTTATCTAACGTTAACGAGTGAAATTGTTTGTGAAAAAATTGAAAAACTTACAAGGGGATATTTCAGTGTAGAATTATCAATTGGTTTGCCTATATTCCAAGGAGGCACATCTAATTTGGTGAAGTCATCATCGGGCTCACTCTCAAAGTACCATTGGGGCCTCCAAGACATAATAGATGAATGTTGTGGAGACAAAATCTTGGCTGAAGACAAACTCTATACCGGCTAAATCTTAGCTGAAATAGAGACACCTTCAGTTCTGCATTGCTGGTACATTGATGTAGAAGAACCACACAAATGTTGATGCATTTGAACACTCCACGAACTAGAAGGCACATTTGTTAATGGTGTTGTAGTACTAGATTTTGTCTGGATCTCCTTACATTTATGACCGGAGCATGGTTTCTTTCGTGTAGCACACAAAATAGGATCAATAAGTTTGTACAAGCATTTCTACACATTGCTTGGCCTAATGCCTTGTGCAATTACTTTATTTTATTTTACATCACAAACAATGCACTCTATCCCATGAAATTGAACTAAAATGTTAGGATTTTCTCTATGTTCCACCAAGTTTCGAGGACGACAACAGGAGGGGACGGTAGGGGACATGGGAACGCGTTTCCTTAACAAATTTTTTTGAGGCCATTTTAAGGGATGGCAATACAAAAATTAGGGAATATTTTTAAAGTATAGGGAAATTTCAAATTTTCATATGGTAACATTAATAAAGCATTCATCATATACATTATAGAATTGAACAGCATTAGAGTTGAATTGAGAGTTCACATGAGAATCAAACAAAAATGTATCTAAAAAATTCATCTTAAAAAAAAAAAAAAAAAACTTTGATAAGCATGGTTAAATTCAAGTTATAGTATTGATTAGCTCCAATGCCAAATTAAGAAGAAGAATTGGAACAATTTTATAGATATAAATTGTACTTGAATGTCATGAAAAAAATGGACCTAACATTTTATTTACTTATTTATATTCATCCATCATAAAACGCAACCACTATCTCAAATCAGCTCAACACCTGTTCAATAACCCTCGAGCATGTATTTGCATCATGCATAAAAGTTGCTTCATGAGTGCTAGCTTGCATCCTCAATTCATAGACTTGTATCCTAGCTTCATGTTGATCTGAATCAGCATCATCTGTGACTTGTCAATAGCATCAAAATGTCCTTCAACCTCCATCAATGCACCTTCAATTTAATGGACTTCTGATTTGAGAGGTTTCTTCTTTGACAGGTGTTCTTCTTTTCATCAAATTTCTATGTCTGTAGCCTACCTAATCCCACCAATCCCTTGCAAACCAGTCATGTACTCTTTCACAAATCCTTAGATTTTAAGGACATCTCTCTCTACAAGGCTTGGGCACTTTGAACAACACTCTTGTCATATAATTTTTCAAATAGCCAAGGACTGTCTACAAGCTCTTCTCGCTCCCTCAAAAGATATATTTAGATGCTAATCTTATGAGGCTCCATGTTGAGGAACTTTAGAAAGCTTATACCAAGTTGTAGTTGCCAAGGAAGAGAACAAGTGGATTGTTGTATGGAACGGTTGAGCCATCATTCATAACTCCCCTCCCTTTGGGTGGTCACACTCTAGACCATAAATATGATGAGGACCTTGAGTCTCAATGAGAAGCGATGGTGTCTCCATTACTTGTTGGAACTATAATGGTTCTATATGGTCCTCTTTACGTACTTTCCAAGATTTGATTGCTTCCCACAATCGCATCTTTCTTCGTGAGGCTCATGAGAGCCTTGAACAAGTTCTCCCTCTTGTTACTATCTATTTTTGGATCTTGGCCTTTTGCCATGAGCCTCTTAGATCTAATTGTGTACATGGTTTTGGAGGGGTGTCCTGCCTCATTTGAAATAAGTAATAACCTTAGACCTTAGTTATTATTAAAGTGACTAAAATAAAATAATATTATAGTCACTTTAGTAAATAAAAAGATTCTTCTTGAACCTTTAAGGAGGTTAAATTAGAGCTTTCTAGAAGATCCAGTTGAACCTTTAAAAAGAGATGAGAGCATGCCATTTGGACATCTTGGTTTTGATATTTTCTATCAAAGAATTTTGGAGAGCTTGTGTTTGCAGGTTCAGCGTTCTCTAGGACGAAAACCCTTGGGTAGGACAACTGTTTGGACGAAAACCTATTCAATCTATTGGGTAGATTCATGCTAGAATTCACACTTGAGCTTATTTGATCAGTTTATGGAGGATTGGAGCTTCAAAGAATAAATTGCTGCAGAGATAATTTTGAGGAAATTTGTGATGTCTTCCTTGAAGACAAATTTCTAAAATTATGGTTTGAGGATTTGGATGAATAGTGTGAGGATAGACTCCATAGCTGGGCACATAGTTTGGGAACTGTTGTGACCTTTTCACACATCGCCCCATTCAAGATGGGGACCCCTAATTTTTGCTCCATTCTGGTCTTTTGGCTTTGGTTCTCTCTCTCTCTCTCTCTCTCTCTCTCTCTCTCTCTCTCTCTCTCTCTTTTCTATCTACCTTTGGGGGCGTTCGATGCGTGAGCTTAAGCGTGAATTTGGCCAAGTCTGAAATTAGGGTTTCATCGTTCCTGGTCAGTCCGAGGTTGAATAAAGTCAATAAATTGAGATTTGAGATTAACATTGTTGTCAGTGTGTTTCTAGCAGGCTCCCAGCAGATTTTCATCAGATTGTGAGATACGTACTATTTTTAGTAAGTGTGAAATTCGGTGATTAAATTGACATTTTTGAGATTCCAGAAGCGGTCCACCGCGGCATTCGAACATCAAGCTACTCCACCCAGGTTAAATTTGGTGAAGCAGGACAACTTTCTATTTTAAGGTCGGTCAGGAGTGGGGTGGAGCTCGGAGATCACCGAGTTTTCTTTGCATGTTGGCATATTCATACGGTTTCGAGACCTTATATGATATAACATGCAAAAGCGAGGCGACAACTTTGAGAATTGATCTTTCGAGGCTATTTTTAGAGGGTTTGCATGTCGAGTTTCTTTTGCATGTCGGGTGATTCACGATGGGTTTTGAGAGAGATCAGCGATGGTGTGACATGCAAGCAATCTCACTCGATGAGAACTTGCTATTTTTAGCGAGGTGCTTCGACGGCCTTCCAGTAATTAGAATCGAAGTACGTCAGAGTGCCACGAAGCGAAGGGGAAACCAAGATCATTTGATAGCACATGCGAGGCGAATTAGGGTTTCGGCCGGGACCCAAAAGAGGCATAAAAGGTCAAAATTTTACCGAAAACCCGATTGTAAACCACCCGCGTCGGCATCAACCAGGGCTATCTGTTGGTAAAATTTCAAGTCAAAGCGGAGCACTTACTATTTATAGTAAGTCAATTTGGAAACTGGCTAAAAATAGTAAATCAACTGCATGCGTTGATGTTGACAGTAAGGTCACGTGGTGAGGAGCGCCTCATTCAAATTTCAAGTTAATCGGAGCAGTGGAGCTATTAGAAACAAGCAGTTACTATTTATAGTAAACCACCTTCAGAAATAGGCTAAAAATAGCAGGGTGATTAAAAATGGCAGTGTCAACAGGGCAACAAGGTTATGAGGATGCAGTGCGCAAAATTTCAAGTCGTTCCGAGCTTCAGAGATGCAAATTCAGAGGGCTTACTAAAAATAGCAGGGCGTGGAAACCGGCGAAAACGAAGAAAAAATTCTAAGTCTGAGGCTTGTCCTGCAGCCATGGCAAAATGCGCCCAGTTGATGAGAAGGCATGGAAAATTTCTAAGTATGAGTTCATCCTCTTCACAGGCCAAAATGCGCCCAAAACAAGTAAGTCAAAGAAAGTCAAAGATTTTTATCCTCCTCACATAGTAAAATGCGCCCACTTCAAGCATAACATGCATGAAAATTTTCTAAGTATGAAATTTGTCCCCCTAGAGGCATCAAATGCGCCCAAAAGAGGGCATGTGAAGACAAAAGTGGAGAAGCTTAAGAGTCACAGGTCAAGGCGTTGAAAAGATTCCTTCTTCTACACAAGCAAAATGCGCCCATCTTCTTGCCTATGTGATATGCGCCATGCAAAGAGAGTGAATAAAGTGTGTTGGGCGTTGAAAATGCCAAGGTGTTAGAAAATACTCCTGAAGATAACATCATGTCCCTAATTTTACTTAATTTATGATATTATGGATTATAAATGTTGATATACAATAACTAATAATAACTGATCAATACTCATACGTCCTTAACCGATAAAAGGAGATTATTATTGATAAAGATGATATTACTATTATTATTATATTTGATTATATACAGATAAATAAATACATATTACATTTATTATAAATATATATAACATATATCTTATTTTTGGCATTCAAATATATATAATGTATATTGCATATTACATTTATATATATATATTCAACAATATCTATATATATATAAATAAATAATAATATTAATATATTGCTACATTACTACATCAGTTAAATGTGAAATAAAATAACAAGTAACAAATAATCTAAATATAAAATAAAACAAATATAAGATATACAATAATCAATAGCCAACATAAAAAATAAACATAAATAAATTATGAGTTAGCAAAAGTAATCGCTGTTTGGAATGCGGCGATCCTCATAAAGTATCGCGTCCTTTCAATACAAAAGGCACGAACCTTCTGAAGCTGCATGTCTTCTCCAGCGTATAAGATAAGGTTAAGAAATAAGTGGGGGGGATATATTGGCTGGAATTCAACGCAGGGCATGAAAAAGAGCAATTGTGGGTTTCCTATGATATAGTCATTGTTTAAGTTCACTGCCTTTCAAAAGGGGGACAAGGTCTGAAACGCGGGCCCCAGCAGCAGCCCAATGTTGTGTTTAGGAATAGAAGGAAGATGCCTGCCTTCCGGTTGATAAAGGAGGTCAGAAAAATAAATATAAAGAATATATTATGAAGAATACCAGTCAGCAATCTGACATAAAGGAATAAACAGAGGCAGGTTTTGGAAGGAGGACGGATTACATTATCAGATGGATACAAAGGTAAGGGACATCTGTTTCAGTGTTTGGTAAGTAGAATATGCTTTAAGACAGTTGAGGACATTTATATAAGGATATAGGAAAGTAAAGGATGTGCCAATTAGTGAGACTAATATGAATACTAATTCTATATAAATATGTGAATAATAGATAAATTTGATAATGAATTATATATATGTGTGTGTGTGTGTGAATAATGATATAGGAAAGAGTATATATGCACTACTTAAATTGAAGTAGAATACATATATATGTATTCATATAGAATTAAGATTTATATGTATTTATAAATTGAGTCAATTAGAAATGATGATATATACTGATTTAGATTATATTTATAAACGGTTGTGCAAATAACAATTATTGAATCTGATAAGCAATCATGATTCTTTAATATAAGAAGGGGAAACAGATTCTTACTTATCTGATTCATACTAATGATATCTTCTAAGTATTAAGGACAGATGGATCGATGGTTAAGGAATCAGGAGGAGCCTCAGCAGGTTAAATCCTAGTAAGGGTAAGTATTGAGAGGTAAGTAACCTCAACTAACTAATAACATGGATGGTTATGTAATCAATCCCAGTTACTATGGATAGCAGGGCACAGTATAATAACTAGTCCATAGATGATAATGCCTTTCGATTGACTCATTCCTAAGATGTAATGATCCAATCATGAACAAGAAATTATGTGCATTTTTATGTCTCTAATACGGGGACATTACAAGTGGTATCAGAGCAACTTTCCTGCCACCCTGTGAAAATAGCATTTGCAAACTTACCCAAAGGCAAAGGTATACTCTATGAACATATGGAAACACATTCCAATTTATGCAAATCAGGTATGACCAGTAACCGCTAAATGTAATCACTTGTTGATATTCGCTATTTTTATCATAGCTACCATATGTAAGTGTAAAATAAGTATCAAAATATATATATGTGTATAAATAGATATACTAATGAGATCAAGATGATCCATTCCATCATAAGAATTGTGTGTAGTAACCCCATAAAACAACCATGGAAGGCAAGAGGAATTTTCAGGTAAGTATAAAAGAAATTACATCATGAATTTAGATATTAATTTTTAGTAAATAGATCTTGTAATTAAATGATAATGCGGTAGAATAAGAATTTATATATAATGATATTTATTCTAGTTGATGCCACTCATTTCTGTTGATGTCATTTTGGAATAATAAAATTATACGTGCTGCTATTTCTTCTTAATACCTTATATAATTACTAATATGTTTTGAATATCTAACTATATTATTATGATATATTCTATCATAATGTCTCTCACATGAAGTGTATTTCATATTTTCATCAAATTTTTGTATCATCAAACAAGCATGTAGAAAGTGAAGGGAAGGAAATCTTGGGTTGAGTAGATACTAGTTCTCCACTAGGTATGCCACTCCCCGGATCGGATGACTGAGAGTCATGCCATCGGGAGCCAAGGGGGTGATATCCGCTCTTGGGCTTAGTGTGAGTATCTACAGGCCTCCTATGGATTCCTCTCCTCTAAACTACCACATGTTTGATCTGAAGGATCCTCCAACATAGTTGGGAAATGATGAGAACAGAGGAAGAAGAAATATAACATAAGGATTATCGCCTTTTCTCCTGCTACGGGTGCATCCTATCTTAAGTCGCGGAAAGACAGCTAATGTGTGAACGGCCCAGACAGGTATGTACAGGCACTACCGAACTTAAGTATTAGGTTTGCACATTTCTTGTTATTGTGATTAAATGTGACAGAGCATAGTATAATAAGAATACAGTGATCACTTTGCACAGTGTATTAATGAAAGTATAAAATGCATGTAATATGAGTAATAAGGAATCAATATCAATTTTACTTAAAACGTGACTGTAGCTATTTTCGGGTAATCTTAACTGAGGAATAGATTAGAGTTGGCACTATAATATACACTATCAAATTATGGATTTTCTCTTTCAGTCATAAGGGTAGGGAATTGAATATGCATTGAGGAATGCAGAGACTAGGATCCCTTCAAGGTAGGCCACCCTCTGTGGGCGGACTGCGGTCTGTCACTGGGGGCCGAGAGGGTCGTTACAGCGGGCGTTTGTAGGCCGCTCTCGGGCTGAGAAGGTTATCACTAAGGGCATTCTCATGTGTATTCACTTCCTCTTCACCTATGAATGTTGGAGCAAAGGAGCAGTAATTTGGAGTGTTCTACAAATGTGTTAATCTACTCAAACAAGTAATAACTGGTATATAAAATCACATGTCTTCCATAATAAAAGGGATAAAGGAATGTTTTAATGTTGCTTCATTACAATTAAATTAATTTTTACTTCGATTACTATTCTTAATTTTTATGGAATATTGAATTTCATAGGTCATTTCTTAAATATCTTAAAGGGTATTGAATTTCGGTGTAGTATGGGATACACCGAATCCACCTTCTCGATTGTCAGACAACATACTTCATTCAAGTGTATTTGTAATTGATTGTACACCCTATAACTTGTGATTGTATTTGAGTGTATACTCATCGATTGTGTTTATTTGAGTGTATACTTTATGACTCGTGATTGAATTTGTATTTTGGGTGTATACTCTAACTTTGTATTGATATTTGAGTGCATA
Organism: Sequoia sempervirens; assembly: GCA_007258455.2. Classification (NCBI taxonomy): domain Eukaryota; kingdom Viridiplantae; phylum Streptophyta; class Pinopsida; order Cupressales; family Cupressaceae; genus Sequoia; species Sequoia sempervirens. Next base: position 95,750 of record VDFB02086039.1, read on the forward strand.
CTTGTATTTGAATTTGAGATGTATTTGTATTCGAGTGTATACCCTTTGACTTGGTACTTGTATGCTTTGTGACTTTGAATTCAAGTGTATACTTTACATATACTTACCTTATGACTTCATGCACTCATGTTTTACCAAACTTAGGGTGTTTTTGTTTCTAGGTTAGCATCTTACTTGTTCACTTCATGACTGATGTATATGTGACTACTCCATTCTTAAGTGTATGCTTGTGTCTGCGTAATTCATGCCTATATGAAATTGTTTGTTGAGTGCATCTATATTGCTTCTTGCCTTATGAGTATTTATGCATTGCATACCTTGATTGAGTTTATGTGCTCTACGTATAATTACATGATTTATATGCCTTGTGAGTAATTTATTGCTTGTTGCTTCTATATGAATTTGTCTCATATCGAGTGTCTTACTCCATGTAATTATAAGTGTAATTCGTATACTACATGTGTAGTCTGTGATGTGCTCTATACAAGAAATGTATTCATGTTGTTCTATGCTTTGTATCTTGTATGCATATTTGACATGACTACTCTGTGGATAACATTCTAATGTGTCTTTCATGACTAGTGTGTTTTCAACATGTCTACTTTCTACTTGCGATTGACAAGCATACCTCATGCTTGATACATTCAAGAGTATACTTCATGCTTTATGTATTCAAATGTATGTTGATGTATGCTCCATCCATACTTGTACTTCATGCTTTACTGCTTTCGTATGTTCAAATGTATGATTCATATCTTAATAAGTGCGCCTCATGTCTTACATACTTGCTTTATGCCTGTTGTGCTTTAGCATGTTTTCAACATGTGAATATTTCTATTATGAATGTTCTATTTCTTGAGTGTATACTTTGATTCAACCTGTATACTTTTTCGACTGTATTTGCATTCCTCGAGTGAATTAACATGCCTTACTTGTATGTATCATATTTTGCAAGTGATTTTGTGTCTGTTGTATAGACTAGGTGTCTTTCAAATGTTTCTCTTCCTTTGTATGCTACTGGCTTCATTACTGTTATGATTGTAACTTACAATATCTTATGTGCATACCTTGTGACTGTTTCATATATGATAATTTGTTCCATGTATGATATGTTTCCAACATGAGTGCTTATTGCAAGTCGTGATTGCTACATGTCTGAAATATCTTCTCTATGTCTGATGTGATTGATGCATTTTTGGCATGAGTGTCTACGTCTCTGACTTGCATATAGCCTTTGCATGTTTTCAACATAGCTACACCATGTGTGTTCATAACCGCTTGTGCTTACCAAATGATAAAAAGACTTTTAGTAGTTTAGTTGTAATTCAAGTTTGAGATTGCTCGAGGACAAGCAATCTTGGGCAGGGCGGACTGTCATGTCCCCTAATTTTCGCAATTTATGATATTATGAATTATAAATGTTGATATACAATAACTAATAATAACTGATCAATACTCATACGTCCTTAACCGATAAAAGGAGATTATTATTGATAAAGATGATATTACTATTATTATTATATTTGATTATATACAGATAAATAAATACATATTACATTTATTATAAATATATATAACATATATCTTATTTTTGGCATTCAAATATATATAATGTATAGTGCATATTACATTTATATATATATATTCAACAATATCTATATATATATAAATAAATAATAATATTAATATATTGCTACATTACTACATCAGTTAAATGTGAAATAAAATAACAAGTAACAAATAATCTAAATATAAAATAAAACAAATATAAGATATACAATAATCAATAGCCAACATAAAAAATAAACATAAATAAATTATGAGTTAGCAAAAGTAATCGCTGTTTGGAATCGTCCTTTCAATACAAAAGGCATGAACCTTCTGAAGCTGCATGTCTTCTCCAGCGTATAAGATAAGGTTAAGAAATAAGTGGGGGGGATATATTGGCTGGAATTCAACGCAGGGCATCAAAAAGAGAAATTGTGGGTTTCCTATGATATATTCATTGTTTAAGTTCACTGCCTTTCAAAAGGGGGACAAGAAAGTTCCAAACGGCCCCAAAAGAAGAGTCTTAATGTTATGGGTTTGTGGAATGAAGGAAATACGTCCTCCTAGCTGGATAAAGGAGGTCAAAAAAAAAAAAATAAATATAAAGAATATATATTATGAAGAATACCAAATAATCCGACAAAGGAATAAAATGTAGAGGCGTGTTTTGGAAGGAGGATCTGACACATTATCGATGGATGGCTAAAGGTAAGGGACATCTGTGTTTGGTAAGTAGAATATGCTTTAAGACAAAGCTTGAGGAAATTTATATAAGGACAGAGTAGGGAAAGGATAAAGCAATTAGTGACATTATGAATACTTTAATTATAAATATGTGGAATAGATAAATGGATAATGAAAATAATGGAGTATGTTCACCTGTCCCATACATATATATGTATTCATAGAATTAAGATATATATGTATTTATAAATTGGAAATGTAATTAGAAATGATAAGATATATACCGATTTAGGATTATATTTATAAACGGTTGTGCAAATAACAATTATTGAATCTGATAAGCAATCATGATTCTTTAATATAAGAAGGGGAAACAGATTCTTACTTATCTGATTCATACTAATGATATCTTCTAAGTATTAAGGACAGATGGATCGATGGTTAAGGAATCAGGAGGAGCCTCAGCAGGTTAAATCCTAGTAAGGGTAAGTATTGAGAGGTAAGTAACCTCAACTAACTAATAACATGGATGGTTATGTAATCAATCCCAGTTACTATGGATAGCAGGGCACAGTATAATAACTAGTCCATAGATGATAATGCCTTTCGATTGACTCATTCCTAAGATGTAATGATCCAATCATGAACAAGAAATTATGTGCATTTTTATGTCTCTAATATGGGGACATTAAGCTGCATACGTCATATCGTAAAAAGGAATTGCTATAGATCCGGAGAGGGTGGAAGCCATCCTAAAAATTCATCCACCTGCCAACAAAAAAGAGATGAAGTCCTTCTTTGGTAAGATTAACTTTGTCAGAAAATTCATCACTGGATTTGTTGAAATTGTGAAGCCATTAAATGCTATGTTGAAACAAGATGCCAAGGTCGAATGGACTACAAAAAAAAAGGAGGCCTTTGCAGAGATTAAGAGAGCCATTGCTGATGCTCCAGTGTTGGTGAGCCTAAATTATAGCAAGCCTTTTTATATCTATTCGTTTGCTTCAGACCACTCATGTGCTGGAATGCTGACACAAAAGTCTGATGAGGGGAATGAGCATCCCATTGCTTTCATGAGTGCACCATTAAAGGATGCCGAGTTGAAATACCCAAGTGTGGAAAAGCAAGCATATGCCCTTGTTCGAGCAGTAAAGAAATTCAGGCATTATATCCTCAGAAATAAGTTTGTGGCAATGTACGAGGTAGTAATTGATTTTTTAGAATCATCCATTCTTAATTAGTTCGGATGTCTGGTTGCTGTTGTTTGTGATAATGGTCCTGCCTTTGCATCATTGAAATTCTCAAATTGGGCCTTTAATCATGGCATTGTTGTGAAGTTTGCATCTAATTATTATCCCCAGGGGAATGGTCTAGTAGAGTCCTCTAATAAAAACCTGTTGACTATCATTCGTAAGTTGCTAGAGAGGAATCCAAAAGACTGGCATACCCAGCTTTGGTTTGCTCTTTAGGCAGATCATACCAGAGTTAAGTCCTCCATTGGTACATCTCCTTATCATTTAGTATACGGTCTGGAACCAGTTTTCCCTATCCAACTCAAGATCCTGACTCTCCAGTTTATAAATCAGTTCTATGATGAAGGGGATAGAAGGGAGGCTAGGTTAACATAATTATTGCACCTTGAGGAAAAATGAGACAATGCCCTTGAAAAATTTGCCAAATATCAGGGGGTAGTTAAGAGATGGTTTGACAGGAGAGCTAAAGTCAAAGCTTTCAGGATTTCTGACCTTGTCCTATACTGGGATAAACCTCATGATCGGAAAGGGAACCATGAAAAATTTGATAAATTGTGGCTTGGCCCATATCAGATTGCCGAAATACTGGGAGATAATGCCTTCCGTCTGAGGACTCTCACGGGAGAAGACATACCACTGCCTGTCAATGGGCAGTATCTGAAACATTATTTCCAGTCTTGAGCTGTTTTCAGCTCTTTGCTTTGTAAATAATTAGTTTAGGTTGCTTTGTTCGTTTGTTTTGCTTGTTTTGGTTAGAGTAGGTTTCCTTTTTGCTTTGCTAGTTTCGTTTGGTTAGAGTAGGTTTGCTTTGGTTTGTTTGTTTTGGTTTGTGTTGCTCTTGCTGTTGGTCCTTTTTCTTTTAGGGATTGTGGGTGCATCTGTATGGTAATGGTGGCAAAGCAGGTCTAATGTTCATGGTATTTCCCTTACAAACTTTGATCATCTTTCCAGAGCACCATGGTATGTACTCTTTAACCTATGTCATTTGTCCTTATGATGAGGCAAAGGTTTTCTAGTCAGTCTGAACAGAAATATATTGGGGTCTTATACTTTTAATCTTTAATATATCTGAAGTTGTAAAGGCTCCTTATAAGGTCTAATCAGGTGAAAAATCCTTTTCTACTCTAGTGCCACTGTGGTTCTCAGCCTTGAGTGTGGACTTCACTGTTCATAGGTTGAATGGAGTGAGTGAAAAGAGAAGAAATATCAACAGAATAAAATATATATATATATATATATTGAAAATCATGAGGTTTCAATTCGACTTATCAGGGGGATCTGAATATCTCTATCGGGACTATAAATGCCTGACTGGCAGTAGAACTATGTTCAGGAGAATCACAGCGATAACCTCGTCGGGGCTATGGATGCTTGACTGGCAGTGAGGCTCTATTCAGGTTGTTTTTAGAGTAAGAATCTTTACGTAGCCTGTTCATACCAAGTCTGGTTCTTCTTGCAACTGAGGGTAGGTAATACATGCATGTGCACACACTTGGACCCTGGTATAAGAATGTTTGAGTGGCTGGGAGTTTCTTTGTTTTGACTTAGGGTGGTGGCTGGGTATCTGAGTTGAAACCATGAGTTCTGGGTTCTTGATTCCAGTTTGTCATCGAAATGCTCGGGAGCATTTCCCCAGCAAAGTCACCATTTGTTGTACAGTTTTTGCACACACGCCCCACTTAGCGTAGGGACCCTCTCTTTTTGGTGTCGTTGACCTTTGGTTTTATTGGACTTATCATTTTAGGGTCTAGACATGTTAGTCTTGCTGGCTTTGACCTTGCCTCGATGTTTGAATTGATTGAAATTGAGTTTTAAGCTGAGTCTAGGTTTTCACCTGGATCCGAGATTTTCCAGCTTTGGCAGATTTTCCCGGGCCTTGGTTCTTTGTCCATTTCTGGCTGGATTCTCTGAATCCGGGTTTTTGCTTGACTTTGGGATTTTCTGGTCCTAGCGGATTTTCCCAGTTTGCTCTAAAATCCTGATCTTCCTCATTTCCCCGGTTTCTGCATTTCCACGAAATCTGTGTTTCCACGCATCCTAGGATTTTCTAAAATTTTGTGTTGGGCTCAGATTCCCGGACTTGTCAGAAAGGTCTTATTGTGCATTAATGGTCGACGTACCTTTGTTCAGACAGGTATAAGGGCGGATTTAGGGCATTTTTAACAACATTCTAATTTCATTGCTCCCTTGTTGATTGCTCTGGCGATTAAGTTTTCCATTTGAGCTTTGAGAATCAATCTTGATTCGTTTGCATGAGGATTGCTTGAGCGCCAGTGTCTAGTTTTCATTGCTGGGACATGTTCGTTTGCTGCGTGGTCATCCTTTCGGGCCCGAACTTCATTCGCATCGATCCATGGTATGTTATCGTCGCCCTTCCATTTGCTTGTGTGGTGATTGAGGGTTTTCGCATTGGATATTGTTAGTTTTGGGTTGGCCCTTGCTTGAATTTAATTTCATATTTGTAGAATCGGGGTTTGACCCATCTTTTGTTATAGAACCTTGTTTCACGTACCCTATGAGTGCTATTTATCCATTAGATGGCATATATATCCTTTAGATGGGGTCCTAGGTTGGATCCCTTGCCTTTTGGCACAAAATTTGCTATTGTGCAAAGTTAGGGTTTTCCTCGGTGTTTGGCCCAGAACGAAGGTTTCATTTTGCTTGAGCAATTTTGTCCCTGTATCACGTTGACCTCCCCGTCTTGTGATGATTCGATTGCTTTAGGTAAATCTTTAGTTGATACTTTAAACCTTAAAGCTTGCTCTGGTTTTAATGGCGGAGGTCGGGTTATTCAGATTAGGGCATCATTGTTTTGACATGGGGATTTGTCCTTTGAATGCTTTTGAGAGTCAGAAATCCTTTGCGTCCTGAGTTTTGTTGATTGATGTCAGTTTCGAAATCATTAGAACTTAGGAAGGGAGGATCCCGTGGTCGTTTGAATTTTGCTTCGCGTTTCGCCATTTTTCGGGTTTCCGAGGTCATCGCAAAATTCCATTGCTTCCGGATTTTCCCGGTTTGGGCTTATTCCGCGGACTGAGGTTATTTCCGGAACATTCTAAGCTATCCACGAAAATCTGTTCCATCCGGATTTTTCCAAATTTCCTGTCTGGTTGTGTCCTTTTTAATGTTTCGATGATAGAATTAATGGAACGATGGTTTAATGCTTATTTCTTGTTTCCAATGAGTTAATTCCATGATTATCTTTTGATTTTTCATCTGCACTAACGATTTATCTGACTAATGATGCTTTGGCAGCAGGAATCCATCTGGGTTGGATTTCTCTGAAATTTCGCCCCGACGGTATTTTCCCGGTTTGCATGATTTTCCCAGATTATCTGATTTTTTTGGATCTCAAAGGATTAGCAGTTGGCAATGGATTTTTATTGATCTATATGATTTGTGCTAACCTTTTAGATTGGAATAGGCATAATAATTGAATACTAATAATGATTTTTTGATGCGCAGGCCGAATCAAGCAAATCTGCTGCTGGAAAGTCTAAGGGTGGCACGGGGGCGTCGTCCATTTCTAAGACTGAACGATTGAGACTAGACATGAAGAGCCAGCTCCCCGAAAGCAAAGTGTCTTCTGTGTGGGCTGATGTATCTGACACAAATGTTGGTGCCTGGCGATATGAGGAGTTCAAACAGAGAACGGCGGAGAAGGATTTGTCAGCCTTGAGGCAGGGGATGATGAACTCCGGATTGGCGCATGTGGTAGGATTCCCTTGGCGGTTCAGTGTTACGAGTTAATCTTGGAGTGCGCCAAACAGTACGACTTTGATACACAAAGGGTGGTGAGCAA